>JABSTT010003504.1:0-30146 GCA_013339685.2 Hyalomma asiaticum | reverse complement strand
GCCTTGGCTTTGGTAAGCTTGAGGGTGCGGGTTCGATGCCTCACCATTGTAGTCGCATTTCGATGGGATGGAAATAAAGGAAAACTAAAGGAAATAAAGAAAACGCAAGCTAAGACGGCTTGGTGGTGAAAGTCCTGATGGATTCTGCTAAAGATTTGACTTTGCGTCGTAGTTTGCTTCTCAATTCCTGATTCACCTTAATTCACTTTGATTTATTGTATGCAGAAAGATGACATGACTTCTTTGCATTCCCAATTCTGTTATTTCCCTGTTTTGGTGTTATTAATTCGCTTTTATTTGATTTCTGAATGCTCCTATTTCATGTTCATTCGCTTTAATTTGCCTACTTTATTCTCATGTATTGATTCGACGTCATTTTATTGCGAATATGCATGCTTCACTTGAGATTTTATGTCGCATATGAGGTCATATAACCTTTTATACAACTCGCGTTGGGCCCCGGTAACTTTTATTTTAAATTTCATTACCAATGGCTGGGTGTGCTTGTTTTGCACCACGTCCTGGTTTAAAAATTTGCATACCATGACTCTGTTGATTTCGCGCCGTGTGCATGTGCTGCATGTCGCCACTGTCAGTTGCTGTTTTGGTGCCTTTTAATTAGTATCACATATAGTCGCATGATAATGAATCCCGTCTGGTCAGAGTTAATTCGCAGTCCTCCATTGTGGCGCGCCTCTTATCATGTCTGGTTTTTAGCACTATCAACAATAAGCATTGGTCCCTGTACTACCTCCAGCTCTCCTAGAGATGAGTGCCTCGGCATTCCATTTCAAATACTGGTTGTGTTTATCCGTGAAAGAATCTCTCAACCATAACACTATTTTCAATTTCCAGTCATTTACGCGCCGAACCACGATATCACTCCGGATTAATTACGATGGTGTGAAGTGCATTATGATGCGGCCATAAATAAGTAACCGTGAGTTCTCGTATTCAACCCCTCCCCCCCCCTCATGCAACTCTCGCGTACCTCTGAAGTCGTGTACCTCTGAGTCTGATTTGAACGGGAGACTTCCTCAAATTACCCCGGACGTTCTGACAGTTCACTTTCTTCGTCTGTTTTCTGTTAAATAATATACTTTTGCTATGTAAATGACTGCTTATTATAGTTTAATGACTTACTTGCGTACTTATTTGAACAAAATAATTGAAGTTAGTGAGCAGGAGTTGCACTGGGTAGAGGATCATAGGAAAACGACCGGAAGTGCTTTCAACAACATTGCTTTGAAGATCTTCTTGTGAGGAGAAAGCAGAAGCCCGTGCGTGGTTGCACAAGAGAACGCGTGTAGTTTGCCCCCTATCACTCATAACCAATCCAAACTTCATGTGGAGTGCGTCGAATTTGCGACTGATTTCTCAAAAGAATGACCTTGGCTCAGTCAATGCGAATCATGCCTTTGAGAAATCGATCGCTTTCATTGTTATGCGTTTGCCGCAATATGTCGTACCTGCACTGTCGACTTTTTCTGCCTGTACAAAGCTAACAATTCTATTGAATATCAGGAGCTACGCTATCATGCGATCACTATGACCTCTTATGCTAACTATATCTTTTACCTGCTTTTGTACCATCACTGCCCCCCGAAATTTCCAGAGAGATGCTATAGGAATCGACAAGCTCTTTATAGGCCAGTGTCCTTATAAGTAAAATTACGGGGGAAGTAACACACCTACTCGAAGTGGGTTCGTACGCATATCTCCTTCTAAATTTTCCTTTATTAATAAAGAAAATTTTAGAAGGAGATATGCCATTAATATTCCGTAATACTGTTACGGGATAAATGGATAAAGTGACCGCCAGTGGGGCGTGGGCTCAGGAAAGAGCTAGATGAAAGACGAGGAGGTTGAAGAAGGCAGATGGCGGAGTCGGAAGCCATGTCTCTTGATAAACCGGTGTTGTGTATTTTAGCGGCGTGTCAGTTATGTCCGTTACAATACTATATGTGTTTGCAATGCGATTATGTATCTCTGGCTGCCTTTTATCAGAATCATTGGCGCGGGCTTTGATTTTCACAAGGCATAAGTTCTGTGATAAAGGGAGGAAAAAGTCTGGCAAAAAGTATTGATTTTCAATATGTGTACGTTGGGCCCTACACACTAGTATTGACACGCAGTTCATAAATTGTACGCGCGCGCTAGCACACCGGGCAGTTTGTGCCTTACTCAAAGAGATCTGGCTACGTCATGCCATTTCATGTGGCAAAAGGCGGTTTGAGAACACGCGGCGGTGCCTTAATCGTCGTCTCACATTTCTATAGAGGCGAGAATGCCAGATACAGGCGTACACTGCTACGTCAATCCAAGTTCGCTAAACCCAGAAGGTCAAAACGTCTCGAGCCATTGCTTTCAGTCGTTTCTCTTCTTTCTGCTCTTTTATTCATTTCCCCCATATCGTGGTTTTTCGCCATTACACCTCAAAATCAAAACAATCTTCAATCTTCTCCCGCCCGACGCTGAACCAAGCTCATTGCAAGGGCTGCAGCAAATAGCGTCCGTTCTTAGCCGAATGAAAACTACGTACAATATGACGTGACTCTACAATGTACAACGAAAGGGAAGAGGTCAAGGGCTCGTTCCTTATTTTGTTAGAAACAACTTATTGAGCAAACAGACATTGTCTGTTTGCTAATTAAGTTGTTTCTACAATGTACAATGTTATTTAAGGTTTGTTAGCATACGCGATACCCAGGGTGTTGTAACTGTGTTGTTAATGTGTTTGCGGCGAGCTTTGATTGATTTGTGGGGTTTAACGTCCCAAAACCAGTTCTGATTATGAGAGACGCCGTAGTGAAGGTCTCCGGAAATTTCGACCACCTGGGGTTCTTTAACGTGCACTGACATCGCACAGCACACGGGCCTCGACATTTCGCCTCCATCGAAATGCAGCCGCCGCGGCCGGGATTCGATCCCGCGACCACCGGATCTGCAGCCGAGTGCCATAACCACTAGACCACCGTTGCGGGGCGCGGCGAGCTCGTTCATTCAACTCGTGCGTTTCTTTTTCCCTTCTATGACCGAAACAAGTTGAATTGCCTTGGAACACTCACTTTCTGTGTTGTTTACCGAACGTCAGCAAACCCTTCAGCGTAATTTTACCACATATACGTGCTGTCTTGAACTCTTTGTATTTCCGGTGTATCGTCCATCATCCTAATTAGTTCAGCCTGGCTTTCTCTAACTTCTTGTTTTTTTTTTTGTTTTTTAATCTTCACACTAAGCCCTCCATGTTAAAGTTCCTCCAGCATACGGAAAGCATTTGGGGTGTCTGTGTTTTCACGTAAAAGGCATGTTAATGCCTAAAAGCAGCGAGTTGAAGAGTTACGAAGTTCACGTGTAAAAGCTAAAGCTTTACCACGTTGTCTAAACCAACAAGTTTTCTTTCGCAGGAAGTTCATCTAGAAATCGGTAAACTCGTAAGACGTTCTCGGAGCCCAATATGTTACGCAACTCGCAGCCAATAGAGCATAAAGAAAGAACAGGGTGCATCCTGTGCATTTGTAAAGGGCTCATCTCTCGAACTTACCTGTACATCATGGTTCTCCCACGGTGGGTGGCAGAGGACCAGCCGCGCACTTCGCCGCCTAATGCTGTGGCTCACTGCTCTGACTCAATCGTCCTGATATACAATATCAGGACAATTTCGTCGCTTGTAATGATAATGCGGTGTATTGTATGCCGCGATCGTGACACATGAGTATTTCGGGCGACCTGGCAGATGGATGAATGAACGCATATAAGAACACAGATATAGTGCAGAAAGTGCTGTCAGAGCGCATCTAGGGATTCATTGTCGAGATTGTGGATGCCGGGCGCTTTTTAATCAGACGCGCGTACTCGCTAGAAACAAAATAAGACGGCACGTGAAATAAAAAAAAAGCACAAGATATAATTGAATGCAATGACAAGTGTGTTAGTACAGCCTTAATAGCTCTATCGGACAAAGAGTGATAATTTTTATCACAAAATGCGTGATATTGACGGTTGTCTCCCGCTCAACAACATAATGTGTGCCTCATCTGCGCTGTTTTTCTCCTATTCCCTTGTAAAATGCGCATATCTATCTGTGTGTGCTGGGAAATAAAATCAGTTGTTAGTGAACGCACTGTGTGTCTTTACATGTTGTCCGTGTGCCGTTCGCGCTGTAGAACCTAGGAAAATTTTTGGGGCTGCCTGAACGCGAAATTCTTTGCTGTGTTTGTCACTCCAAACAGCCGCCCGGCCAAAGCCGGTTCTAGCGGCCGGCCAAAACCAAGCGATCCACTAGCACTGATGGCCCGGTGTCATGCACGTCAACGTCATGCAGCGCAAAGGGAATCTCAGGCCTCTATGAGGCAAAGTATGCGTACTACATAAACGTGATCCGCAGCATTTTTATCAGCTCATGAAGCAAAATTCTGTAGTTTCCGAGAGATCGCAGAGGTGACAGTCAATTAATGTACACGTACGCCTTTTCTGTCCAACCAAGCTTTCTCATGTAGTGTTTTGGAGTGCACCCTCTGAAAAAAAGGTCTTGAAACATGGAGAAAGAGGCGAGTTTTATAAAGCGCAATCCGCTACGCGCTCGGCCACCCCGCATGTATCCTTCTGTTTTCATCTTGAGGTGGGCGCAGCGCCGCATGAAACACGGGCAAAGAAGGAGACGCTGAGGACAGGGGCGTCTCGGTCTTTGTCCGTGTTTCGTGTACCTCTGCGCCCACCTCAAGATGACCCGCCACGGTGGTCTACTGGCTATGGTACTCGGCTGCTGATCCGAGGGCCGCGGGATCGAATCCCGGCTGCGGCGGTTGCATTTCGGTGGAGGCGAAATGTTGAGGCCCGTGTGCTGTGCGATATCAGTGCACGTTAAAAAACCCCAGGTGGTCAAAATTTCCGGACCTCCGCTACGGCATCTCTCATAATCAGAGCTGGTTTTGGGACTAAACCCCACACAACAACAACACCTCAAGATGAACCATTACCAACTAGCTCAAATCTCATTGATAATGGGCCCGTCTTCATGTCAAGTTTAATGGCGTACTTAGGTATTTATGTCAAATAGCGCAAGACCACGAGTGAGGTAACACAGTAAGATAACCAACTCTCGTTTTCTGCCCAGTGGTCTCATGACAGTCACGTGGGAAGGCGACTACATTTCCCGGAAAGCGAAAGAGAACGCGATCACAATGGGAACAGGCATCGATATCGCCTTCAACTCTTTTGTAAGGCCAAGCCTGAGGGCCCCATAATTTTTTTTTTCGTTGCGCTTGCGTTTGTTTGTGTCGAGGCATCCTGTAAAAAGAATATTTGCCACGACATTGCACTGGAAGCGCACTGTCGTCATGACAGTTTCAGAAGGTAAAAAGTACTAGTAGGCGCTTCGTAGGACCGAGTAAACAAAAGCGCGCACTGACTCTTAATCAGAATTCAGGGAGCCATTGGAAGAGTCAGCGTGCCGTGCTCAGCACTGCGGCGCAGGGAGTGGAGAAATCCAAGGAGGATTGAGGAGGAAAGCGCGCGTGTGGAGGAGAGTGCCGTGACCTTCAAGAGCTAGGGGCTTTAGCCGGGTTGTTTGCGTGGGTGGCTGATGGCGTTTCTATACTGCGTAGCAGTTCGTCCGGGTTGTTCGCGTGGGTGGCTGACGGCGTTTCTAATGCGTAGCAGTTCGTAGATCGGATGGCTGGCGTAAGGGGTTGAGCAAAAGGCTAGTGACACTGAACGACAAGTGCGCCAGCATGCATTTCCACACATCGGAAGGAGGAGAACGTGCGCATGCTCGTTAGGCACACTGCAGGTCAACGGCAGATAGGAACCCGAAGTTTGAGTGCAGAAATCGAAAGGAGATCGCCCATAAAGCTGCTAGTCTTACTGCGTATAACAATCCATGCGCTGGTGTAGGGTTCACAGACTCGCCCTTCTCGCGAAGCTGTGACGTCTTGCTTATGAATTTCGCCAGCCACTTTTAACCTTAAGAGTTGACATTGTCCGTTTGCGAATTGGCTTCTCTGCTTGCTATTGTTTCAGCTACTTGGGTAGGAAATACGTGACGCGCGAATGCTTGGCTTTAACATTCACTTAGGCAGCTGCGCTAACGCGCTGGGCGCGACAACCGCGCAAACTAATCAATGCATTCTACAACCTCTAGGCGTCATGAAGCTTGCCTTCCCGCAAATGACACCGTCAGCAGACATCGCCTAGAAAGATCACAGAGAATTTTTCGCATAAATTACGAACGCATGGTTCTTTGCCCCAAGAAACATCATAAACTAGCTTACTCCTCCAGAAGAGGCTGCTCCTTAGCGAGACTAACCGCAGTTTCTTTTCTAACCTTTATAAGAGGCTAGCTCATCCGCTACGGAACCTAACATTTTACAAAGAAGGAATATGGTAGGCAGCTAATTTTCTCTTTTGCAAACACACTGCGGATGCGGTGTTGTCTCCAAGTCATTAATTTGCAAGCGCCCATCGGCGAGTGCAACAGCCTGAAAGGAACAACACAAACACTTTACGAGATCGCGTGCCTGATGCGCAGTGGTCTATGTAATATGCGGTTATGTGTTCGCTCCATCACCTACCACGCGTCTTACTGATGACCGCGGAAAGCTACATTGCGCAATAGCGCAGCACAGGATCTGACAATGACAGCTGAGTGATGGATATTTACAGTGTCCTACAGTCCGTCCGTAAATTCTAATAAATTATTTTCACGGCGATTGAAGCAAAAATGTTCTTGCTTCGATTCCTACAAATGGACAAATTTCGTACCTGTCTCAAAAGCAAGAGCTAGAGCTGCTGACGTAGAGACGATTATTACCCATTTTCTGTACTCCTTTGCCCCTTACTTCTAATGGACGATCGCCAAGTAGGTCTCAAAATCTCACCATTACTTTGTTCTTCCATTCATTAAGCGTAGAGTACGCAAGAATGTCTGCATTTTTAAAGAAAAGTCAAATTCACATTCAGCTGGTGGAATTCTATATACAAATGCTCTTATTTTTCATGCTCCCTGCTTTTACGCTTTTTACTGCAGGTCGTCTACAGACCATTAGATTTATGCAGTAATCTTGAAGTCTCGTTATTGTACTGCTTGGGGCGCTCTATCTTTTAATTCAGGTTAATAGCCACGTTCAACTCAACCAAGTTCAGGTATCCTTGCGAAACGCATCCTTGCTGTTTTTGAAAAGTTGGTACACTAAGAATTACTCCGGACGTTGTTGACGCATGCCTCCGGTGACGTGCTGCATCAACTTTCATGACGGACGCTGAGAGTGAACTATGAACAAAACGATTAATAAACAAGAAAGCCAGGCTAGGGTGCGCTGTTTAGATTTGCGGTACACGCATGAGAATAGCAATAAAGCTGAAGGCAGCAGATATTTGCGGTGCAAACACGTGGAAATGTTTGCTGATGTTAGAAAGAGTAGATAGGTGGTGAGTGAGGATGAAGTTCGGAAGTTATTGAATTTACTTCCATCGTAGAAGTAGAAAAATACATCACTTGTATGAGAGAGTGCGGGGCCAACATATCCGCAGCACCTCTACCAATCAGTAACAGTACCGCAGGTATCGTGAATACTGGAAATAATAGCTGCAACATAGTGGGGGATATTCGAAATGTTGAGCGCCATCTTCAGGCATCCACGTAATAGCGACCCGCCGTGTTCTTCAGGGCGCCAGAAAGCGAAACATTTATTTGAGCTTGTATCAATTGCTGCCTGCTGTTTTTTACCTGTCGCTACGCGATTTTCCCACAGCTAAATGCCCATGTGCACCCAGTGTGTATCTGTGGCACGGCCCCAAAAGCGTAACCGTGTTATGAACGAAATACGTTGATTACATGAGCGACGAGAAAAACCTACTGTCAAAGCCGCACAGATGGTCGAATCAAGGATATAATCACTGAATGCGTTCGGGAGTGTAGCCGATGCGCCTAGAATCGCCGTTTAGCCCCCTTTCTATTTTTCACGAGAATATTAATTGCTTTCCCAGTGACAGAAGCACTGACAGATTTAAGGCACGCGCATTTTAACAGACCTTCACCGTTTGGGTACAAACTCAGGCGCATACCATCGAGAGCACTTGATGGCATTTTTTATTGTCGTATTGCTTTTCAGGGACGAAAGCCTTGTGCGCGGGAATAAATATGCATAAGTCGATTATGGTTTGAGCGCACACATTGCGTCAAACTAGTGTATGTATACTGTGCAACTCCAGAGACTTGTGTGATATGCACTTCAAGGAACAGCACATTATTAGTGCAACGAACGTTGCACGCACATGGCAGTTTCCTGAAGCTGCAGCACGAATCAACGTTCATTAAAACTAGAATCTCCACATCTGTTGTTTCCTGGGGTTTTACGTGCCAAAACCATCTATGGTTATGAGAGACGCCGCAGTGGAGGGCTCCGGATATTTCGACCACCTGGGGTTCTTTAACGTGCACTGTAATCACACAGCACACGGACCTCAACATTCCGACTCCATCGAAATGCAGCCGCCGCGGCCGCGATTCGATCCCGCGACCGTCGGATCAGTAGCCGAGTACCATAGCCACTAGACCACTGTGGCCGGTATCGTCACATACGAAATACTGACGTACGTACTGCACGGTCGAATGCTACGGAGTTATTAAACGTCTCAAAAAAATTCGCGCTTCGCTTCTCGCCGCTGTGGTTTTATTAATTGTTTTTAATGTGGATATATGTGAGGGGGAACCCCTGATTATTTGCGGAATCTTCAGCTATCCATCGCGCAGTAAAGGTTAGGGGCTACAGGGGCGAGATCAGAGATCGTGGCCTTGCGATCGCGGGCGCTTTTGTTCGTTTTTCTCTCTATGCCAGTGGCTGTGGCCATGCTTATATTTTAAACAGCTGGGCCTGCCTGCGTTTTTTCTGCAAGTCACGCCTTCACGCTCACGAAACAAGAATTTGTCGTTTTTACAAATCAGTCTTATTCATTTGATGACGAGACACATTTATTTTTGTAGTGTGTTGTCCAGAAGAATACAACAAAACCTGTTCATCAAGTTTTGGGATGTTCACTGATTGCTCATTGAATGGCCTCCAGTTCTCACAAACGAATGCGATCGCGTTGAAGAGCTCGTTTCGCAGAAATTCCGGTGCAGGTGTCGGAGTCCTTGGTTTTGAGCGAAAGATTAGCGTTCTCCGTCAGCCAAAATTTGAGGTCGATGCAAATAAAGAAATAGGAAAACAACCTTCCACGAACATGGGATACCTTGCTCTGGAGCACAGGGCGCTATAAGATCGGCCACGCCGCATATGTCCTTATGCGTTCATCTTGAGTTAGGTGCAGCGCGTGTTTTGCTTTTTTCCGTGTTTCGTGTAGCGCTGCACCCACGTAAAGATGAGCCACTACAACTAGCTCGATTCTCAATTATAATGTTGCTATTTTCGTTGGTGAGGTTTGATGGCGCATCTGTGTCAAATGGCGCAAGATTAAGAGGGAGGCAACGCAATTACGCAACTCGCACTTTCTACTATCTGGTGTCATGACACTTATGCGGCTAGGCGACTGCAGAGCATGCAGAACGGAAGAGAGCGCGATGAGAATGTGACCAAGCATCGACATCACGGTCAACTCTCAAGGCCAAACTTTAGGGTCCCACCATTTTTTTATGAGCTACCCCCCCCCCCCCCCCCCCATATAACAGAACCTACGCAGACAAAAGAGAGTTAGCAATCCTGGAACCCTACGCGGCATTAACTCGCACAAAATCAGAAGCGCACACAACGCGAACCGCGCCTCAATTTCGTTACGCTCCAGCGAGCGAACGCGTTGTGTACCGAAAAAATATCGCCGATCGCGCCCTTGAAGCTCTGTGCCCCTCACCAGCATCTTGGCGGCGGCTAAGCTTAAAGAAAAGAAATTTAAAAGCTCTTGAAAACTCATCTAGAACGCACTTGCACGTAAGGTGACGCGACGGCGACGATGTTGCTTCTAAGTCCCGTAATTTCATCGCTGTATACGGCGCCTCTTCACAAAGCAAAGCTGCAGAGAGAAATAGTCGTTGAGGCAACCTGGTCAAGCGTCATTTTTTCTTATTTCCGCAAGAACCGAATCGGTACTTTCACTGCTAAGCGCTCCTCTACCCTTTACTAAAGAAAATATGGCAGCGTTTTGACTGCACTGGCAATAATTCTTACATCATTTGGCGCACGCATCTGCACATGCACCAATCCTCTCAACAGATCACCTGCTCGCGTCAACGGACGTAGCGTGGCTAAAGCGTACTAGTGTATCAGCAGTGAAATAACACGTGCCTTAGTTGCAGTCTCTGAAACGTGATATCGTACTCTTTAGACTTCCTTGGCACACCGGTCGTGTATGCGCATTCCTTCTTTCGAGCAAACATTGAACACGCAACAGCGAATCACCGCGATGTCCGCTGCTCGAGTAAACAGACGTGGAAAATTCGCACGCCGTCGCTCCTAACCAACGTAGTTCCTATACTGGAGGACCGTTTTTAATCGCATTGTAAATAATGTGGGGCACTGTATTGGCATACAAACTTGGACCTCCTTGACAATGAATAATTTCCTCGAACTTTTGCTTCAGAGCTGAAGTGCGTGTCGCAGAGGAGAAATTTCGGCGTACTATTTATGTTTCTGAGGTTTGCGCCTGTAGCCGCTTCCGTTCGCGCAAGACTTCTTTATTTTGTTTTCGTCAAATTTTTTTAGCACAGTGAGCTCGAAAGCGGTGTGATATTTAGTAGGTGGATGTTGCAGGAAAATGCTACTTATTCTTCGCCCGAAGGCACCCTTAGAGACAGCCTCCCAGACCCTCATAATGCTAGGGCTAGAATAATTTTCCTCTACTGCGCCCGAAAGAACATCGCAGACGCGTCCAATGTTGCCAGATCACAACACACATGAATATGCCTTATCATATATCAGAGTGGTCCTGTATTCTCACGCCACCCTGTACATGATGGGGTTCGTTTAAGAAAGGGCGCAGTTTTCCGCACTCCTTGCCGGGAGCGCGGAGCATCCATGTGGAAAGGTAATAAAACAGTAGGAGGCAGAGGAGTTAGGGGCCGGAGAAATTCCGACGACCTATGTTCTTTAACGTGCAATGACAATGCATAATTCACACGTCAGTAGCATTTTCTCCTCTATCAAAATATGAGACGATCATGAAGGCACCACATCGTCTTCCCAAAGTCCTTACTGCCACACAAAGTGCAATAACTTTGAATTAACATGGACGTAAAACGTTCCTGGAAATTCTAATGGTTGTTTTACTTCCCCTGCAGTTTCTTTCATGAATAATTATACTCTCGCATAAACAGCTTCTCGTCTACTCTAGAGAGCGAGAGAGACATAGAAAGAGAAAAGTTGTGCGGAAGGAAGGACGGTTATTGTCTCCTTTAGAATCTCATTGCAAAATTTAGGGAGCACTTATGGTAGAAACGAAGGTAACTGATATATAATTGTCACGTCATCTGGTGCTACTCAATGCAATTCTTAGATTAGTAGACGGAGAAGAATGCGCCCACGTTTCCCTGTGACCGCAACGTGCTCCTACGTGAGAATAACGTTGAAACCTGATATAGAGGAAACGAAAGAGCATGAAAAAGACGGTGCACAAGGAAAAAAATGTGATCGATATTGTTACCGGAAAGGAAGACTCTGGTTAATATATATTTACACGCTTTGTACAACGGGCAGAACGCAGGCATACAAGATAGAGCCCCGTCCGCGCGAACATCAGCGAACGTCGTCTTCCTCGGTGCTGTCTCCATCGTCTTCTATCGCAGCGCTTCGTCGCAATATTTCTGTCATACGAATCGGTACAGCACGAAAGTGAAACTTGACTTCGCTAAGCTATGGAGTGCACGAGCGGCAGTCTGGCGAATCGAGCTCCGGAAGATGAATTCAGTACTATGGACTCGCTAGCAGATGCAAGGAGCGTCTGCCGGCGAGTTTCTTGATAGAAAAAAATGTGGCTGATACCTCTGTCGAAGGAATCGGCATGACACGAAAGTGAAATGTCTCTTCGCATAAGCAGTTGAATGTTTATTGTTACATCTAGGTGAACTTGCCCATTACGATCGGTGTTTCGCTGGCGTGGCACCGTTTGAAGTGGGTGAACTGACGTTCACACATGGCCTCCACAAAATCGAGGGCCAACCCTTCGCGGTAACTGAAGTCCTTTACCTAATAACTGGACCCGGTACATAGTAAATGCCGGTGGCAAAAGACATCAATCACATTTACTTGCGCCACATCGACCCGTCAACGTCGTTGCCGTACTTTGCCGCTTAACGCAGCAGTTTTCTTTCCATAACGCTCGAAGAGTGGTCGGCGGGAAAACGCTACCCACGACTAGAGGTGACTGGTGCTCTACCAGTGCGTTATCGGCGCATATACTCTCTAACCTGCACGAACGCGGCTGTGCGCGTGGATCCGCACGCGTGCATCGAGGCGGACTATGGAACGCACCTGGAATGGTGCCGCCATCAAGGAGAGGCGAAGTAAAGCTGTAGTGATTCACTTCACCTCTTCTGGATGGCGGCACGTGCCATTCCAGGCAGTGTGCGCCTGGATGCGTGCGCGGGGATGCGGGGCTGCGAGTTCGATTCCCAGTGCACCAGCACAGGTTTTCCTGGTGTTTATCTTTCTTGTTCTTACGTGTTTAGTTTAATACGTCATATCCGTTACGGTAGTGACGTATGGGGTCGTGGTGGACCCCGGCATAAAACACTTTCGTGTTATATACTTGGGCAGCTATGCGCTAGTGTTGTTAATACTGAGGATACAGGGTAGCTTGTGGCATTTTCCTTCACCTTTCCCTCCTCCACACCCTCACTTCGCTTTCCCGCTACTTGCTACTCTATACTGTACAAGACCACATGCCGTGCTGTACCCTCTCCCTCCCTCTTTCCTCCTCCCAACCCTCACATCATTCTTTCTCTTCCTCATCCCCCCAGTTTCCTTGCCCAGTTGCTGTTAATCATGCGCATGGGCCGCTACGTCGAGCTTATACCATGTGGTACGCCAGCTCTGACACTGCTGGTTGCTGGGCGATGCGAGGCAAGAAGAGGCTCTCTGCGGGCGGCAGACCTTTTATCCCTAGCTAGAAGAACTCCATTGTGAAGAAGTTGGGCGCACACAAATACACGGACACTTGCAGAAGAAGCAAACACCACTAGCACGACGCTAGTGTTGCTCCCTTCTCCAAGTATCTGTGTCTTTGTGTGCGCCCATTCCCTTTACAATGAACAGGTGCCAACTTGCCTAATTATCCGCGCTAGAACAGCGTTGCCATTATAAAGCTGGTCGCTGCCAGAAGTGCTTGCGTCTGGTTCTGACGCAAATTCGAGCTTTAGCCAAAACGGAAATTGCTCTTTATAGTATAAGTGCTGGACAGTGTGCACAAACCGTGCGACCGAAGGCTATTCTGCCTGCCTGAGGAGGATGCGCCAATCAGGGACGACTTCCACAGAACAGTACTCCATATTGCGTGTCATGGTGCCAGCCTGCAAGTTTCTCTTTAAGTTCTGAGAGGCTCGCACAGACACGTGCATTTGCGGATGCATATTCAGCTTCCCTGCTCTGGAGACAGCACCATATACACTGTGCACTGTGACGTCACCGTAGGCGGCGAAAACCTGCTTTGGTAAAAGAAAAAAAATGTTTTAATAGCTTCTTTGGGGATTGATGCGTCGTTTCTTGATTGATTTCTCAGGTTTTAAGCCCGAAAACAATGATATGATTATGAGACACCGTATTGGAGGGCTCCGGAAATTTCAACCACCTCAGGGTCATTCACATGCACTGGCATAGCACAGTGCAATGGCTTCAGCGTTTCGCCTCCATCAAAATGCAGCTTGTGCGGTAGGGATTCGATCCCGGGATTGCCGAATCTGCGGAAGAGTGCCATAGCCGCTAGGCCACCGCGGCGTTACTGCATCGTTTCTTTTGTTGGTTTAAAAATACGGATGACTTTCAAATCGAACTGAAGCTCCCCGCCTGTAACAAGAAAATTGATGTCATTTGTAAATCGTGATGTCAAATCACCTTTACGACACCGATGTTACCATTCACCAGAACTGATTTAGGCGTACATCTGTTAAAGATATACCCACCGGAAGCACATGGCGATACATATACCAGAAAGGCCATGGCTTTCCCTTACATTTTAGTTGTATTGCTAAATGGACTTGACCTGAAGGCATAGTTTATGGTACGTTGTGTTAAATGTGTGCTGCAAGTCCTGTGTTGTGCATGAAGTGAAGTAGTGTTTTGTGATATCTGTGTCGTGTATCCAATGATCATAACTGGTCGAGGCACTGTATCGGAGACCGGCTTGTTGAAGGAGACGAGAGCGCTCCTATGCATGTCCATATAAGATGGTGTGCATCTGCGTCGGTCACGGGAACAGACTAATACGGACACGTATCACCAAGTGGTATGGTGCACCAGGTCCACGCAAAGATTACTGCCGGTGTAAGGGCCACCCAGGCCCGAAGTCTCCCTTACATTTAAGCGAGGTGTCCATTTGCAGAGGGTATTTGGTTGCTGACTTTAATGTTGCGGGTTTGATACGAGCCGCGGAGGAGGCGAAATTATAGAGGTCGTATTGCTACCCGAGGGGATGAGACTTCAGGAGCTTTCCACTAAGGCCGAACACTTGTTGGTATTATTATTACTGTTATTATATTTCTATTTATATTTGTACTGTCACATGTAAACAACTGGTGTATTCTGCAAGGCATTCTTTATCATGTGAGCAACACGTGTACGCACAGCATGAGCATTCCTAAGAAGTATTGTATGTCACAGACCTGAAAAAGCGCATTCCAGGAAGCTTAAATGCCGCTTCACCTGAGGAAACCTTTTTTTTTTTTGTTATGCTTATGAAAATATACGCGCGTTCGGATCCTCACCGACAATGCCTTTGTTCATACGTACACTACATAGCCACGAGAAAGAAGAATACTTCAGTGTGGAAAGAGGCATGCCAATGAACTCCAGCAGAAATGTATGGCGAAGTAAGCAAACGCTAACATATGCCATTGGCTGACTTCCGTGGATCGAGTGACGTTTCACACTCGTCGCATCGTTCTAGCTACGTAAGCATTAATATTCTTTATTCAGCCTATCATCATAAACACTCTTTAATGTGCCCGTCTAGTATATATAGGCCCTATGCCCTCCGGATAGCTATCACACGCAAGAGCCGAAGCCCGCACACCTTTTACAGGAGAGCCATGGTCCGTTGCCAATTCGTGATGATTTTTGTCGTGTATGCTGTTGCACATGTAGTCCAAGCTGGTAAACTGTATGAGGTAAGAACCATTTTTATACAGCACCATAACCCTTGGTATGTAACATTCTATGTGGCTGGAAGGAGGTTTCCAGGCAAAGCCAAACTCGCTGAGTGAGGTCTTTATAATTGATCTTTCTTTGGGTGCGCTCCAAACAGGCCACGCAGTTATGCGCAAGAAATGTGTACGAATATACTGCTCCAAATAAAATTGCAGAGGTGGCTTAATGCGCAAGGTCTCCGAGAAATTCCTAACGATTGAGACTCATTTTCGTTTTATCTTCCTTATTGGAGAGAAGTTACGATTGATCACCGTTAAACAATGAAAGGAAAATCATAATAATTGAGGGTGCTTTACCTGCCAAAAGGAACAATTGCTATCACCTGGAGTAATTTCACGTGGACCTAATCTAAGCACACGGGTGTTTTTATTTGATTTCGCCTACAAGGAAGTGTGGCTGCTGTGGCGAAGATTCGATCCTGCGACCTAGATCTTCGTAAGCCAACAACTAGTCGCTAAGCTGCCACGGCGCCTTGAGAAAAAAATCAACGCATATCCACGGAGTGAATGATGATGAGTGGGCGAAGCTCCGTAGGTTCATCGTAGATCGTGCCGAGTTCCGGATTGATTTAGTTAACTCGAACGCTACGAATCCTTATGGTTCAACTGCGCACAAGTGAAATCTCCCCCCGGCACTTCATCGCAAGTCAAGATCCGGTGTATATATATATATATATATATATATATATATATATATATATATATATATATATATATATATATATATATATATATATATATATATATGGGTGGCCGGTGAACGGTTCCCCAGCGCGAGCAGTCGGTATTTTTTAATCACGAAACTCGCTGGAAGACGCTGGCTGCGTCAACGTTGTCTATCGCGGATGAGGGCGCGTTCTCCTTCTTTGCGAGCTGGTAGAGCGTTCATCGAAGAAAGAGCGTTTCCATAGTAAACGCGCGCCTTTCGCTCTCTCTCTCTCTGTCTCTCTCTCTCTCACAAGACAGCAGATGGAAGAGTGAGAGAGCTCGCGCGCAGGGAGGCACGCGCCGAGGGCGGGCGCGAGCCTCCCGGCGGCGCGAGGTGGCCACAAGGGACAACGAAGGATGGAACGACCCACGGCATAAGGAGCTTCGCCCCTAAAAAAATAAAATGCAAACCACTTGACCATGACGGTGCTCTGTAATGCTATCTTGCACACAGTATACACGTGCCTTGATTTTGCAATGCAAGAGCCAAGAAATTAAGGAGGTGTAGCGTTCCCGTCTCGGTTGCGTCAGTGACTTTTTTGCTTGAGTGACTGGAATTGTGTCTCTCGGTATAGCACACCTTAGGTACTCCGTCCACCACGTGGTATCCTATGTCGAGATGCATAAACCTGCATTACTCATCACCTGCTCGGGCAGCTTGTTCAGCTGCACCGTCATGCGAGGTACAGTCGGCAGCAAAATAGTGCAGAGTACGTGAGCGCGCGCAAGCTACTCTCTGCGCCGTGTATTTGGCGAGAGGCCTGCTGACGAGCGCATTGGTCCGAGAATGCGCCGGAGGAACGTTCCTGGCAGTAGACGAATCAGGTGACCTGCAGCCGGTATTACCCAGAGCCATATAAGGGCAAATGATAATGGTGTGGCAAAGGGGCGGGAGCACTGGGTAGCCGCACTGCTCCGCTAGGACCCGGAAGTACAACTCCGATCGAGAGTTCCAGGCGGAAGAAGGCGATGCCCGGGACCAGATAGTCCTGCCCGCCGATTAGACGGGGATATGTGACTAGCGCCACACAGCACCGTGTGTGGTGTTAAGACGTATCTCAATGTCCGCCCAACCATGCGGTCGCAACAGAGGAGGGCACAGCAGAAAGCATCGCAATAGCAAGAACATTCGTCTTAATAGGGCATCTGGCAAGGCATGAATTTCGTGAAGTGTTAAAGGGACATTATACTCTAAACCAAAATGGACAAAAAGGGGGCATGTGCTGATCGTGATATGGGAGAGTAAATGGGCTGCCAGATTTTTAACCAATTTTGGAGTAAGTGCGAGACCAACAGCAACGGTTCAATTTCTTATTCCCCTGCACTTTCCACTCCATGGTTTAAATGTTGCCCTCGGTAGAGCATCCCGGGCAGACCAAATGTTTAGCCAGTTCCGACAAACCAGAAAAAAGAAAATGGAGGCTGCCCATTGCGATCACATTCTCACTCGATTTATCAGCATTTACATCAAACATACAGACTTTGTCTGTATTTAAACGCATATGCAGACTCGCATGAATGCAAAGGACATCGCACACGTAGACATGCAAGCAAATATATACGCAAGCATATCAAAATAATGCATCACATTTACCGCTCACCTCGCGCAATCGTACACCGACGATCGGTTATATATACCTAGATATATTGACCTGACATGTAGTGCCGGTGGCAAGTTCCTGTTCAGCGCTATTAGAAAATATATATTCACAGAACAGCTGTATGGTTAACGTGAGCGCTTAGTTAACCGCACGTCACATAGATCTGTTAAATTATATCCTTTTAATAGGCAGCGGCTCTTTAATTAGCAAATCCCAATAATTAGCTAGCATCTCATCGACTGAACCGAAGACGCGCTTGCAGTGCCGGTGCGCGCGAGCACATAAAACGCCCCTGCGCACACAAAAACACAGTAACGGCAAACATTCAGCCCCGGCGGCGAAGAAACACGATGCATAGTTGCCCCGCCGGTATATCTTCTTGCCGAAGTCGCCCCTGGGCCTTTTCCGTAGAGCACGGCTGCACAACAAACGACCACCGGCGCTCACAAAATACGCAATCCTGTGCTATTTCTACGGTCGTGATTCCACACACAAATGAAGAACAGGTCTCATCGTCAGTGTCACGGTTAAGATGTGATGTACTTGTCCCACTAACTTCGAACGAGAAGGCTTGTGGGCACGGTATGCATACAACGTAGTCGCAATGCGCTGGCGGTGGTTCCCGCCTGCCACGTATGCGCTGGCGGCACATTGGTTCCCGCCTGCCACGTATCGGCGCTCTCCTTCGCACTACCTGTTTGACAGTGGTCGTCGCACGAGGAGAAATGCACAGTTAGAACTGAACTTTATCCCACGATGCAGATAGTATTTCCTGCGAAGGCGACGTTCTTTTTTCTTGCGTCGAGTGCTCACACCGATCGCCGACAGGCTCGATGCTGACGGCATATATCGAAGTCCCTTTTCGTGTGTAAGTTGCAGGCAGTGACTCTTCAGCCATTCAACAACCAACCGTTGACCATCAAAAGAATGTACTTTTGCTATAAAATATTCCTCGTAATTCGGCGCGTTAAGGAATCTATCCACAGCGTCTATGCTCGGAGGCTATCGTAGGGGCGCCCACAATACCGGCAAAGTCGCCATAACGCTACGCCGGCCACCGGAGTCCTGAGACGGCAGCCAAGCGAGTGGTGCCCAAATACACAACTAGTTGTGGCAGTGCCGCGAACCATGTGCTATGCAGCCTCGCACAGTCTATGGATAATCATATGATGGCGATGGCTCACGCGCTTTGCGGTTCGTATACATGAAATAAGCGTCTAAATTCTTCCTGAACCACTCGAACAACATGGCGCGTCAGGCAGCGTAGCAGCAAACGATCCAACCCAGATCAACGGGCGCCCTTCAATCCCCCACTGGCATTCTTTGTAGAGGGCTTTTGCGCACGACACGCATTGGCGCAAAATTTAGTCCTTTGTGATGTAACCGTTCAACCGGTGGTCTAAAGATATGCATTTCGTCCACGTTTACTCAATTCTGGCTCAGAGTGTACGAAGTAGCAAATACCTTTTTCTTTTATTGATGTAAAAATAAATTCAGGAGTTGTCGCCATTTTTGGTGACGGCTACCCCTTTTCGCTTAGATAATAAAAATAAAGAAAAAAGAAAATATAATAATAAACTAGTCCCAAAGGAGTCCGCTCGCGTCTCACACATCAACTCTGTAAGAACGGTCCAGTCAGTAATTGTCCCCGATTTCCGTCTCTTCAAAGAAGCGTTGAAGGGCTCTTGAGGCCTTGTGGTGTATTTTGGTGGCCATGGTCCTAATAGTTTCTTAAGCGAAAAAGTGCGCGCTGAATCTAATAAACGTAGCTCATGTTCGAGTCGCTGTCTCTGCGTGGTGTACTTGGGACAATCAAGCAACAAGTGAGGGATATCTTCGTCGTCGTGGCCGCATGCACATGTTGAAGATGAAGCACGTTGAATTTTGAATAAAAAATGCTTTGTATAGGCAGTTCCAAGCCGGAGACGATGAATGAAGGTGTCGATGCATCGCGGGAGCTGGTGGTCTAGTTGATACTCAAGATTAGGGTCGACTGCATACAAAATGGATTCTTTTGTTTTCTCTGTGAACCAATTGAGCAAGCACAATTCCCGTTTTTGTCCTCGTAAGATGCGGCGTATATCGGATTGAGATATGGGAATGAGGCGGATTTCTGAAGAATCATGAGCAGCTTTCGCCAACGCATCAGCCAGTTCATTTCCTTTAATTCTGCAAAGCAAATAGCTTACGCTCAGCACATGAGCTGCACTTCAACGCAACTAGAGGTACAGCTTGTGCACTGGGGTGAAACACAACTGCAGTGAGAGTAACGCACAACGTAGTAGATCCTTAGAGCACGCACTTTGCAATTCCCTCTAATGTCCGCTTTACGCAGAAACACTGGCGTATTACACGAAGAGACGCCAACGAACAGCGTGAAGGTGAAAAAAAAAGAACGTTTGAGCCACAGATCATAGAACAAACAGGCGATGTAAACGATATCCGTGAAGTGCGTGAGGAGTTACTCGTGAAACGTATCCGGACTGCGCTGCCAACGGTGCGCTTTGGAAGATACTTCCACGGGCGGGTGGTGCGCGGGCGCAACATATCGCCTCAAAAGCTGAAATCAGACCAGGCGCTTTCCAGTTGTGTTTAAAGACAGTCTAGAAATTTTCTTGTACGTCGAGCTTAATACCTCTTGGCTCATAACTTCACAGGAGACGTCACGACTGATGGGCGCCATTTCATGGCTACATTCAGATAGTATTGAAAGGCCCTTTTCACACACAAACATCATTAAATGACACCACGGTGGATGTAATTATTCTTCTCAAGCAATGAAAAAATTAAGGTGCTTCTTCATCACTGAGCTTACAGGAGTGTGTGCGTATTTGCAAAATCCTATAATAAGCCATGTTAATTAGGCCAGTGGAACGAAGACTAAGGCAATCTATATTGCACCCAACCTTGCCAAGCTGGCAGAACCGACTTGCTGACAACTCCTGTAGGCATTAGCGCCACTATTCCTCTAGTATTTTTTAGGAAACTGGTCAACGCTTGATGAAATGGCGGACCGAAATTTTTCCCTATCTTTCTCCGCCGTTCCCAATGCTACGCGGAAATCAAAATGTGGGAAATATCTGCGTCAACTTTCTGCCTTGGCTTTGGTAAGCTTGGGGGAGCGGGTTCGATGCCTCACCACTGTAGTCGCATTTCGATGGGATGGAAATAAAGGAAAACTAAAGGAAATAAAGAAAACGCAAGTAAGACGGCTTGGTGGTGAAAGTCCTGATGGATTCTGCTAAAGATTCGACTTTGCGTCCTAATTTGCTTCTCAATTCCTGATTCACCTTAATTCACTTTGATTTATTGTATGCACAAAGATGACATGACTTCTTTGCATTCCCAATTCTGTTATTTCCCTGCTTTTGGTGTTATTGATTCGCTTTTATTTGATTTCTGAATGCTCCTATTTCATGTTCATTCGCCTTAATTTGCTTACTTTATTCTCATGTATTGATTCGACGTGATTTTATTGCAAATATGCATGCTTCACTTGAAATTTTATGTCTCCTATGAGGTCATATAATCTTTTATACAACTCGCGTTGTGCCCCGGTAACTTTCATTTTAAATTTCATTACCAATGGCTGGGTGTGCTTGTTTTGCACCACGTCCTGGTTTAAAAATTTGCATACCTGTTGATTTCGCGCCGTGTGCATATTACTGCATGTCGCCACTGTCAGTCGCTGTTTTGGTGCCTTTTAATTCGTATCAATATAGTCGCATGATAATGAATCCCGTCTGGTCAGAGTTAATTCGCAGTCCTCCATTGTGGCGCGCCTCGTATCATGTCTGGTTTTTAGCACTATCAACAATAAGCATTGGTCCCTTTACTACCTCAGCTCTCCTAGAGATGAGTGCCTTGGCATTCCATTTCAAATACTGGTTGTGTTTATCCGCTCAACCATACCACTATTTTCAATTTCCAGTCATTTACGCGCCGAACCACGATATCACTCCGGATTAATTACGATGGTGTGAAGTGCATTATGATGCGGCCATAAATAAGTACCCGTGAGTTCTCTTATTCAACCCCTCCCCCCCCCCCCCCACCCACCCCCCATCCCATGAAACTCTCGCGTACCTCTGAAGTCGTGTACCTCTGAGTCTGATTTGAACGGGAGACTTCCTCAAATTACCCCGGACGTTCTGACAGTTCACTTACTTCGTCTGTTTTCTCTTAAATAATATACTTTTGCTATGTAAATGACTGCTTATTATAGTTTAATGACTTACTTGCGTACTTATTTGAACAAAATCCTTGAAGTTAGTAAGCAGGAGTTGCACTGGGTAGAGGATCATAGGAAAACGACCGGAAGTGCTTTCAACAACATTGCTTTGAAGATCTTCTTGTGAGGAGAAAGCCCGTGCGTGGTTGCACAAGAGAACGCGTGTAGTTTGCCCCCTAGCACTCATAACCGATCCAAACTTCATGTCGAGTGCGTCGAATTTGCGACTGATTTCTCAAAAGAATGACCTTGGCTCAATCAATGCAAATCATGCCTTTGAGAAATCGATCGCTTTCATTGTTATGCCTTTGCCGCAATGTGTCGTACCTGCGCTGTCGACTTTTTCTTCCTGTACAAAGCTAACAATTGCATTGAATATCAGGAGCTACGCTATCATGTGATCACTATGACCTTATATTAACTATATCTTTTACCTCCCTTTGCACAATTACTGCCCCCCGAAATTTCCAGAGAGATGCTATAGGCATTGAAAAGCTCTTTATAGGCCAGTATCCTTATTAGTAAAAGTACGGAAGTGGGTTCCTGTGGATATCTACTTCTAAAATGTTCTTTATGGAGCCCTTTAATTATTCCTTAATACTGTTACGGGAAAAACGAATAAAATGACCGCCAGTGGGGCGTGGGCTCAGGAAAGAGGTAGATTAAAGACGAGGAGGTTGAAGAAGACAGATGGCGCAGTCGGAAGCCATGTCTCTTGATAAAGTGGTAGTGTGTATTTTAGCGGCGCGCGAGTTATGTCCGTTACAATAATACATGTGTTTCTAACGTGATTATGTGTCTCTGCCGTCCTGTTACCAGAATCATTTGCGTGCGCTTTGATTTTCACAAGGCACAAGTTCTGTGATAAAGGCACGAAAACCATCACATGATTATGAGACACCATATTTGAGGGCTCCGTAAATTTTAACCACCTCGGGGTCATTTACATGCACTGGCATAGCACAGTGCAATGACGTCAGCATTTCGCCACCTTCAAAATGCAGCTGGTGCGGTAGGGATTCGATCCCGGGATTGTCGAATCTGCAGCAGAGTGCCATAGCCGCTAGACCACCGGGGCATTGCTGCATCGTTTATTTTGTTGGTTTAAAATTGCGGATGACTTCCAAACCGAACTGAAGCTCCCCGCCTGTTACACGAGAATTGATATCATTTGTAAATGGTGATGTCAAATTATTTTTAAGACAGCGATGTTACCATTCACCAGAACTGATTCAGGTGTAATTGTGGCAAGCATATGCCCACCAGAGCGACATGGCTATACATGCCAGAAAGCCCATGGCTTTCCCTTACAATTAAAGGGGTCGTGAAAAGTTTTCTGAACATTTTGTACTAAGTGCGTATTCGGGATCCTGACCCTCCAATCAACAATATGCATTGTTCCGTTGCACTGTGTGCGTTGATTTAGAGCGATAAAAAAACGCGGTTTCGGTTTCACTGCGCGCGTTCCCCTCAACTCTGCAAATGACGTCATCTTAGTAGCCGTCATACCTCCGAGATTGGCGCGCCCTCGGAGGCCATGGGAAAACAAACCGTGCTGCCGCTTTTCTTCCGAATGGTGGCACCGCACGGTTTCCAAATATTTTCTTCCTTTCTAGCTTTCAAGTAAATCGATTCCTTTAAAGCAAACGCGAGTTCACTGTGCCTTTGAACTTAAAAATATCTTAACTCAACGTCACCAAATAGTATACACGTCGGCCGGTAGTGTCGCATAGTCGTTTCGGGAGCGCAAGAAAGCTGAGATTTAAAACGGGCGTTGTTAAATGTGTACTGAATATTTCGCCGAAATATTTCGGAATCGGCTTGTCGAATGCGTATTGAAGCAGTGAAAACTACAAACCGCCATCTCCCAATTCTTTTCACGACCCCTTTAAGCGAGATGTCCATTTGTAGAGGGTATTTGGTTGCCGACTTGAATGTTGCGGGTTGCTTGAATGTAGCTTGAATGCTGCCGCGGTGGTCCCATTGCGAAGGAGGCGAAATTACAGAGGTAATAATACTGACCCGAGGGGATGAAACTTGAGAAGCTCTCCGCTAAGGCAGAACATTTGTTGTTATTATTATTACTATTATTATATCTGTATACATTTCTATCACATGGAAACAACTGCTGTATTCTGGAAGGCATTCTTTAGCATGTGAGCAACACGTGTATGCACGGCATCAGCATTCCTGAGAAGCGTCGTATGTCACAGAACTGGAAAAGCGCTTTGCAGAAAGCTTAAGTGCCGCTTCTTTTGAGGAAACTTTTGTTTTGTTATGCTTGTGAAAATATATGCGCGTTAGTATCCTCACCGACAATGTCTTTGTTCATACGTACACCCCATAACCAGGAGAAACAAGAATACTTCAGTGTGGAAAGAGGCATGCCAATGAACTCCAGCAGAAATGTATGGTGAAAGTGAGCAAATGCTAGCATATGCCATTGGCTGACTTCCGTGTATCGAGTGACGTTTCACACTCGTCGCATCGTTCCAGCTACGTCAGCATGAATGTTTGGTTATCCAGAATATCATCATAAACATTCTGAAGTGTGCCCGTCTAGTATATATAGGCCTACTGCCGTCCGGGCTTAGCTATAACACGTTGGATCCGATGCCTGCACAACTTTACAGGAGAGCCATGGTCCGTTGCGAGTTTCCGATCCTTTTAAATGCCAAGCATTTCTTAGCGAACTTCGGCGAGTTTGAGCGTATCTATCTATCTATCTATCTATCTATCTATCTATCTATCTATCTATCTATCTATCTATCTATCTATCTATCTATCTATCTATCTAGCCGCCTACGATTTTATGCTCTGCTGGCCGTTCCGCTAATCGGATGTTTACGAAAATTGGTATGCCACATCATGACTAGATGACGAACGTAAATCACAGGTCATAACACGAAAATCATGATATGCATGTCATGAGTGGCATGATTTACATGCCACGGTCTTAGTGCTCTCCTAGCCGTTTCGCTAAAGGGATGTTTGCGAAAATTGGTATGGCACAACACGACTGCCTGACGAACATAAATGACAGGTCATAACATGAAAATCATGACATGCGTGTCATGAGCGGCATGATTTACATGTCACAGCCTTGGTGCTCTCCTGGTCGTTTCGTTAATGGGATGTATACGGAAATTGGTATGCCACGACATGACTGCATGGGGAACATGGCTGATAGGTCGCAACATGAAAATAATGATATGCATGTCATGGGCGACATGATTTACATGCGACGGTCTTGGTGCTCACTTGGCCGCTTCGTTAGTGGGATGTGTAGGAAAATTGGTATGCAACAATATGACTGCATGACGAACATAAATGACAGGTCATAACATGAACAGCATAACATGCATGTCATGAGCGGCATGATTTACATACGAGGCGTTTCGTTAATGGGATGTATACCAAAATTGCTATGGCACAACACGACAGCATGACGAACGTAAATGACAGGTCATAACATTAGAATCATGACACGCGTGTCATGACCGGCATGAGTTACATGCCATGGTCCTGGCGCTATACTGCCGTTTTGTTAATGGGATGTATGGGCTCCGTCTACTGACCAGAGGGCGCTACGTTGCTCTGGTCGGACGGCTCAGTCGCGCACGGTGGAAATAGAGGCGACAGCGACGCGCGCGTTTCTTCGCTGCTTTCTGGGCGTGCTGCAAACCACACTAACGCTCGCGGCGTCGCCCTTTGGAACAGTTTGCCGTAGATATGCCGTAGGTTTGGAGCGCGCGTCTCAAAGGAAATAAAACGAAAGGAGGTGGTACGGGCGGTCGCTGCTGCTATAGAGTTGGAGACGCGCATTGCGGTCGCGTATTTCCCGGTCACAGTCTGCCCAATTTTGCTTCTTCTCTCCGCCAGGCAGTGCATTCTGGCGCTGATGTCGCGCATGGAAAACTCGACTGCACGGAGCCTATACGAATATTGGTTTGGCACAGCATGACTGCATGACGATCATAAATGACAGGTCATAACATGAAAATCGTGACATGCATGTCATTAGCGGCATGATCTACATGCCGTTCGTTTCCTTAAAGGGATGTATACCAAAATTGCTATCGCACAACACGACTGCATGACGAACGTAAATAACAAGTCATAACGTTAGAATCACGACATGCGTGTATGAGCGGCATGGTTTACGTGCCACAGTCCTGGTGCTCTTGTGGCCGTTTCGTTAACTTCATATGCACCAAACTCGGTATAGCGAGACAACAATGGAATGGAATGTGACCTTTATTGAGAGAAAAAAAAAAGGGAAAAAAAGGAAAAAAAGGGGGGACGGCTCTTGGCCACTATGCAAATCCATTTTACGTTCCTGATGCGTGCTTCGCATTTCTTTGATTCCCACTGAACGTGGGATCTGCCAACTTTTTGTCCTTTTTTTTATCATGTGCTGTTGCATATGTAGTCCATGCTGGTCAATTGTATGATGTAAGAACTATTTTTATACAATGCCAGGAACTTTGCTGTGTAACTCCAAGAAGGTTCGCTCGCAAAGTCAAACCCACTGAGTGGGGTCTTTATAATTTATCTTCGCTTGGGTGCAGTCTAAACAAGCGACGCAGTTAGGTGCAAGAAGTACGTAGGGATATACTGTTCCACTTAAGGTTGCAATGGTAGCTTAATGCGAAAGCTCTTTGAAAGATTGCTAAAGATTGAAAATTATGTTCCTTATTTGAAAGAATCTATGACTAATCACCGCTAAAAAATAAAAAAAAGATCATAATAAGTCAGCGTGTTTTACTTGCCAAAAGAAACACCTGCTATCACGTGGGGTAATTTCACGTGGACCTAACTTAAGCACACGCACGCTTTCATTACACTTCGCCTCCAAGAAAGTGTGGCTGTTGTGGCGAACATTCGATCTCACAACCTCGAGCTTCGCAAGCCAACAACTACTGGCTAAGGTACCACGGCGGCTTGAGAAAAAAATGAATCAAGTGCGAACCACTGTACCATGACGGTGCTCCGTATGCTACCTTGCGCACAGTATATACGCGATTTAATTTTGCAAAGTAAACGCCAAGAAATTAAGGAGATGTAGCGTTAGCGTCTCGGTTGCATAAGAAACCTTTTTGCTTGAGCGGCGGTAATGGCGAATCTGGGTCGCGCACCTTACGTGCTCCGCCCACCACGTGGTGTCCTATGTCGAGATGAAAGAACCAGCATTCCTCAGCACCTGCTCGGACAACTTGTTCAGCAGCATCGCCATGCGAGGTACAGTCAGCAGCAATATAATGCGGACTACGTGAGCGTCTGCGCAAGCTACTGTCTGCGTCGTGTACATGGCCAGCCGCCAGCTGAGCAGCGCATTGGTGCGTGGCAGAGAATTCTCCGGAGGAACGTTCCTGGCAGCAGACGAATCAGGTGACTTACAACCGGTATTATGTAGAGCAATATGAGGACAAAAGTCGGTGGCGTAGCAAAGGGGCGGAGGAAGTAACAGGAGAACGGTGTAGCCGCACTGCTCCGCTAGGACCCGGACTCCGAGACTTCCAGGAGAAAGAAGGCGATGCCAGGGGCCAGGTAGTCCTGCCCGCCCTTCAGGGGGCGACTAATGACTAGCACCACAGAGCACCGCGTGTGGTGTTAAGACGTACCATAATGTCCGCCCAGCCATCCGGTTGTAACAGAGGAGGGCACAGCAGAAAGCGTTGCAATAGCAGGAATATTCGCCTTAACCCGGTATATGGCAAGCCACGAATTTCGTCAAATGTTAAAGAGAAATTACACTCTGAACCAAAATGGACAAAAGGGGGACATGCTGATCGTCCTATGGGGGAGTAAGTGGGATTCCACATATTTTGAACCAATTTTGGAGTAACTGCGAGACCAACAGCAATGGTTCATTTTTTTTACTTCCCAGCATTTCCTACTCCATGGTTTAAAATTTGCCCTCGGCAGAGCATTCCGGGCAGACCAAATGTTGAGCCAGCTCCGACCAACCAGAAAAAAAGTAAATGGAGGCTGCCCATTGTGATCACATCTTCACTTGATTTATCAGCATTTGCACCACAGATACAGACTTTATCTGCAATTAAACGCATATATAGACTCGCATGAATACAAAAGAACATCGCACACGTAGACATGCGAGCAACCATATACACACGCATATGAAAGTAACGCACCACCTAGACCGCTCACCTCATGCAACCGTACATTGACGATCGGGTATATATACCACATGTAATGCCGTTGGCAAGTTCCTGTTCAACGCAATTAGAAAATAAATACTCACGGAACAGCTGTTGCTTAGTTAACCCTGCGTCACATAGATCTGTTAAACTAAACCCGTCTAATAGGCAGCGGCTTTTTAATGAGAGAGAGCGAGAGAGAACTTTAATTCAGAAATAGGTCCGGCGATTGTGTCGGGGTAGGGCCACAAGCACCCCAGCCTAGGTGACGGCCTCGAGCCCTTGGACACGGGCGGCTTCCTCGGCGCGCCGGACGGCCCAGAGTTGATCGGCGAGGTTTTGGCTGAGCAGGCACGCCTCCCATCGCGCCCCGCGGTCACATACTGCCATGTATATCCCGTTCCTAATGAGGGGATCCTGCTGTGCGCTCCCTGTGCATTCCGACAGCATGTGCTGCAGCGTCGCTCTGGCTCCGCATACTTTACACGTGTCAGACGTATAAATGTCCGGGTAGCAGAGGCGAAGGATCATCGGATTTGGATATGTGTGTGTCTATGGTTGTCTCCAGGCAACCGCCTGTTTCTTGTTTAGTTTGTTTAGTTTGGCGTGTGGTGGTGGGTAGTTACATCTGTTCAATCTGTAGTGTTGTGTGATGCCTCTGAAAGAGGTCATGCGATCCCCCCACGTCCACTCCCGCATCGCCCGCGTGTTGGGCGGGGCGTCAGGACTGTCCGCGGTCGCCGCGGCTCGGCGTGCAAGTTCTCGAGCCGCGGCGTCGGCCGCCTCATTGCCCGCAAGCGGTGGGTCCGTGTGGGAGGGGGTCCATAGGAGGAAACTGTCATTTTTGCAGCAAATGTTGCCTTCGTGAATTTGGAGCATGCGGGCCGCTTCCCGGGAGATCCGGCCGCTGGCGTAGCTACGTATCGCTGCTTGCGAGTCGCTTATTATAACTGTGGCGTCCGTAGTGGCTATCGCGAGCGCTATCGCTGCTTCTTCGGCCGCCTCCGTCTCTTCCGTGCATTTCGTAGCGCTCGCAATGCAAGTTCCCCGATGGTTCGTTATAGCGACCACGAATCCGCGTCGGCGCTCGTAACGGGCCGCGTCAACGTACACCGTTTCCTGACTGTTCCCAAATTTCTTTTCAAGATCTCTCGCGCGCCTGTTTCGCCGGCCAACGTGATGCGTCGGATGCATGTTTTTTGGCAACCGCGGAACGATGATACGCTCGCGAATCTGTTTGGATATGGCAACCTTTTCGCCGTGCTGCATGTGGTAGGTGATGCCAAGAGTTTCGAGGATGTGTCGGCCGGTGCGTGAGCACATGAAGCGCCCCTGATCATACAAAAACACAGTAACGCCACAAATTCAACCACGGCAGCGAAGAAACGCGATGTATATAGTTGCCTCGCCTGTATACCTTCTTTCCGAAGGCATCCCTAGGCCTTTTCCGAGCGCGGCGATACAATAAAACTACCGGCGCTCCCAAAATACGCATTCCTGAGCTACATCCGTGGTCGTTATTCAGCACACAAAGACGAACAGGTCTCATCGTCAATGTCGCGGCTAAGATGATGCACGCGCTCCACTCTATACGAACGAGACGGCTCACGGTCACTGTATGCATACAACGTAGTAGCAATGCGTGGCGGCCGCACGTTGGTTCCCGCCTGCCGCGTATCGACGCTCGCCCTCGCGCTAGCTGTTTGACCGTGGTCGTCGTGGAAAAAACAGCGCGAACACAAGGACGATGAAAAAGGGCACACACACCACACCACGCAGCGCTCCGTGGTGTGGTGTGTGTGCCCTTTTTCATCGTCCTTGTGTTCGCGCTGTTTTTTTCCATGATGCTTGACCAACTAGCCTGCAAATCCATCCTATTAGACGTGGTCGTCGCACGAGGCGAAATGCACAATTTTAACTGCACTTTATTCCACGATGCAGCAAGGCGACATTCCTTTTTCTTGTGTCGAGAGCTCACACCGACCGCCGCACAGCAAGGCGACGTTCCTTTTTCTTGCGTCGAGAGCTCACACCGACCGCCGACGGGCTCGATGCTGACGGCATATAGCGAAGTCTCTTTTCGTGTATAAATTGCAGGC
>JABSTT010003503.1:0-31170 GCA_013339685.2 Hyalomma asiaticum | reverse complement strand
TTTTCTTGTGTCGAGAGCTCACACCGACCGCCGCACAGCAAGGCGACGTTCCTTTTTCTTGCGTCGAGAGCTCAACCGACCGCCGACGGGCTCGATGCTGACGGCATATAGCGAAGTCTCTTTTCGTGTATAAATTGCAGGCAGGGACTCTTCAGGGCCAAGCATTGACGATTATGATCCAGTATTTGTACAAATGATACCACGGGCGCACTCATCTAATGGTTCCGAAAGGACTGTTCAATTTACGAGGAGTTATAGGACAGTACCCCAGGTCTGCACTTTTACTATCGATCGACCATCGCTAAGAAGCAACGGGAAAGACTAATTGAAACATTAAATATCAGACAGGACGCTTTAATCGTATTTTATTATGGGTAATCAACAGTATTGTTAACTATCAATTGAAATTTAAACATTAATTGAGCACTACAACATTGGCAATTATAAGACGACCTAGTCATATTCATCGTGTCCACTTACCTGAGGCTCAGGGGTTCACGCAGGGACCCACTGTAGAATAAGTCCATAGCCTTTCTAGACTCGACAATGCCATGAGTAGACGCCAGGAAGAAGCCTCAAGGGGTTGCGTCACCGAGGTCGTGCGAGTGTTCGAATGGGCCATGCAGTGTCACTTGTAAACAGGGTGTCGAACCGAGCCCGTACCCGAACCGAAAACCGTACCCGAACCGGAATTTCGGCCGGAACTGAACCCGAGCCGATATTGTGGGAACGTGCTTGAACCCGAACCGAAGCGAACCAGCACCGAAAAAAAAATAATGTCGGTTATCGGTTCGGAACCAGGCTTTTTTATTGTCGCCCTTTATCGGTTCATGCATTTGACTCATTTTCTTATGGCATTTATGCCTTCTTTGTCCCCTGCGGTAGTCTAGTAATAGTGGCCGTGCGGTCGTATTTAGATGTAAGGAGAAATGCCAAGGACCGCGCCCTCTGCTATTCCAGTGCACGCGAATACCCCACGTGGTCAAGGCTTCCGAAGCCCCTAGTACAGCATGCCTCACATTTCCACCCTTCCATTTCCCTTACTCCCGTTACCCTGGGATACGACAGTAGGTGGATAGCAAAATCTCGGTTGTCGCAAGGAATTGTGGGTTACTCCGCAGTCTGCTACAACTTCCGGCTCGAGGCTTCGCGCCGCCGCCACATGCAGCCGTCGTTTCGTGGTTTGGAGTAGCGATTTCCCGTTCACGTATGCGCTTGAGGTTTGATTCACGACGCAGCTTTGGTGAAAAACCGCAATGCAAGCATCGCTCGACAGTTCCGAAAGTACATGTGAGCTGTGAATGCTTCGTAAACCTCCAGGACTGTGTCTGTATGGTGGGTATGTCCCAAGTCACGTCGAGTAGTCATAGAGCGCTTACGATTAAATATAGGCTAGGTTCGGCAACATAACATATTTACCCTCTAATACACTGCAAGCCAACCACAGTTTTGGATGACTTAATTGTTCTTACAACGATCGCGATCCCGACAACGCCCATCGCTAAACGTGGTTATGTGATCGGCGAATGCCAACGTGAATGAGCAATCGGTTTTGTAACCTGCGTTCGCTGACACACGTGGTTGCAATATTACACTTGGCGAAGGATGTCGAGTGCTAGACGTTCCGCAATCGCAGTTAACACTATGCGTGGCAGTTTTACATTGAGCATATTTCGTTTCAGTGGCCGTACCGGAGGCTCCGTAATATCACAGCGGCGCACACAGCGCGTTGTCGTCCGCTGCTGTCCCCTATTTACTGCCTCCCGTTTTTTTCTCGGGAGATAGGTGCTTCGTATTACTTCACGGAGAAAGCACTTATTGCTTTGAGTACATGAAAAGCACATGAATAAAATTGATCTCACCTCTCTTCCCTCTTTCGTGCAGCCTCACTAGTTATTTCATTGTACCGAAATAAAGACGGCACATAATCGATGTGCTGAGGATCCTTGCTGGGCGCACTTGTTTGTATGCAGTTGATCGTTAACTAAGTCATTGGCTCTAGAAATCAAATGACTCAAGTTAGTTGCCAAAACACTTGCCTGTGACGAAATGGTCTTCGCATATTCTGGCTCCTACATTCGGAACCCAGAGCTCACCTGTCACGGTCGCTCGTTTGAGGGCAACTGCCCATTATTTATCCTTGCGCGCCTCATTCCCAGGAAAACGAAACATTTTCTTTCCTTTCACGGAAGAATTCGCGCATCCTAATGCCGAGCAGCAAACCATAATAACTTCACAGAAGCGTGTTCTCTCTTTGAGGTGCGGAGTCGTGCAGCAAGAACCGACATACAAGGCCGAACGAAGGAACCGGGCAGCTAAGCGTCGAACCGCAAGTCGGGTGCAGACGAAGACGTCATTTTGCTATCCACTTGTTACGACGGCTACAGAAAGCAGCGCTCTTTCCTTAAGCGAGTCATAACTATTTATTCCTTCTCTTCGGAATCGCTTGGGAACATTAACGCAATTCGCAGCGCTCGGGTGGAGTACAAAAAGATACGTGGTATTCACCCCAAACTGAAATTTCTGCATAGCCAAAAGCATTTTTTAATGAACTTACGAAAATGTACTTAGTGCAAACTGCGATGTTCACACCGCCAAGTACTGAATGTATACATACAAGCGAAGAAGACCATCCGGCATTCTGAGATCTGTGCTGGTTTCTCTGCGTAACTCTGCGACATCGGAGCACAGCCTTTGACAGCCTACCAGGGAGGCTCTCTTTTATGCAACCGATCAATTCTTTGCGTCAATTTATACAAACCTAATGATTTTGTTGCTATTTTATCAGCGCTTGAGTTTACTCATAATTGCGAGTCTGCTCAAGGAGATACACTCACAGCTGACGCATTTACACTGTATAACTGTCACGTTTTTGTTATTAATTTCAACGTGAATCACCGGATGCCATGCTGGTGTAGCGCACATGTATCAAATCACTTGCGGCGTTTGTTTTGTGGCCGGCAGACCCTACGGTACATCATATTTGATTTTGTTTTACTCGATATTGAATAATCATCTTTCTATATGTGGTACTCAAACTAGGAGAGAAGCTCAGGGGAAGATGGATGCTTGAATCGGCGAATATATCACAAAATACGGTTTAGAACAGGGAATGTCGCAGGAGCCAACGTTTCGACAAGTGGACTTGTCTTCGTCAGGGCGGCGACTGCCTTCTGCATCGTTCGTTTATGTACCCCATTGCACACTCTCCCCCGTCCTCAGAAAGAGAGGAGAAGAGCAGCACGTGCGAACAATAACAAAGAAAAAAGGGGGGGGGGGGGTAGGGTGAAGGGGAATTTGGGTGACATGTGTTAGCGTGACTAATATACATGGCAAGAGCGAAACCTTCCAAAGAATTCCGCTCGTTGTACATATCTTGGAAATACATTGTGTGCGCAGCACTTGAAAGCAGGATGAAAAAAGGAACATATGCTGGGAACAGGAGTTGCTCCTATGGCCTGTGTCCCCCTCTTCGCACCGCACCACCTGCGCCGCGCCCGCAGTGCATTTCACCGAAAGCTTGTTGCTAAAAATAGAACTACACTGTTTAACGCGGTTGCCCTAGTGGAACTGGATGGGGGATCCGCACCTGAAAGTAGACTTTCTGGGAGAAACATTGTTAGATTTTGCATACCTTACCCTTTTGTCGTCTTTGGTAAGATATGCACAAGCTAACAATGTTTCTACTTTGAATCAAAAAGACAGCAACAGTGTATAAGACACTGGTGTCGCTAGACTTCCTTGAAGTAATATACAACCGGTGTCCCAGGCAACCTATTCAGCAGCGTAAGACAGACAGGACATCCTCCCCATTCTTTTCACATGCGGAACAATGGGCTCACGGACACTGCGAATTAAACAGTCGACTGTGCTTCTCTATATGAACGGGTTTCTTAGGCCCTCTCTTACTCCCCTGACCCGCTATGATAATGATGATTTATTCTTTGGTTGCGCCCTCTCGATGTATAAATATTTACTGCCCGAAACGGACCGATTCACCTTACATAGTTTCCGTAAGGCCGGAATAAAATATTGTTGTATTTATCGTGCTGTACGTATCATTAATATTTTGTTTTTGCTATCATTCGTCTTTCATTCCATAACGAACTATATGAGCTTCTTTATTTACACGAAACGCTAAATCATTCCTCATGTTACCAATACCAATATTGTGTATTTTGATCGCTTTTCCCGCAGCTCAAAAGCGACCGAATTTGGATTATTTCGAGGAGAAAGACCTTTGCTAGAATTTTCTTCTTTCCTCTGAATACTCGACGGTTTCATGAAAAACGACAACAACAAAAAACGAAGACGACCGCGCTCGTAGTGAGCACGAGCAACTCGTCCGCCAAGGTACCCAAGCAACCCACTCATGGCCGATCCCCCAGAGTGGGTTGCGCCAAGGTACCCATGGACCAACCAACCAACCAACCATTACTGCAGCGAGAATTATGGCGTGGCTTGGTCGGGGGCTTCCTCGCATCGCAGCCAGTGGAAGCCACAGCAAAGGGAGCAGCGCAAGGTCAGCTCGGCATCCCGTGTTACCAGCTCTGAGGAGACTTGTCGCAGCAGTGAAGAACGCGCTTGCGCACATGGCGGAGTGCAGCATGGTGATAAGGGTTAACGGAGGCGTCGGCGATTTGGTCGAGTGCAGCCTCTGCTCGCTCAGGTGAGCCTCCTTGATCATAGCTATTCGATATTGAAGCGAGGTTCTTTTTGCCTGCGTGAGTAGCCGTTCTTGCCGGAATACATAACTTCTATTATACCAATTTTATAAAACGTAGCGCGCAAGTAGGTTTAATTTTGTCCTTTGCAAGCCTCAACCAACCGAGTTAGAGTACATAGAAACCCGCTCTTAGGTGTCACGAGAACACCAAAACCTGTCGATGGACTGATACGTCGTAGAAGGAGTTCTTTACCCCCCTTCTTGGGCTATTTTTCACGTGCGAAGGCTACATAAGGCACATAAGATCCCTAATTTTTTTTGCGGACATCAGGTGTGCTCTTTATTCTATACCGGAGTGTTTGGTCAATATGAGAGGTATAGTACGTCTTCGTGCTGTCTTGTCAATTGCGTAGTTTTAACCGCCGGCCACGTTTTTGCGTGGTAATTTGCCTCGCTATCGCTTTGCATTTTACACGGATGGGATGGCAATGCCAACAATTCAATATCGCGTCAGATTGGAGATATGAACAGCGGTGTATTGCTTCAAAATACTCGCACGTTTATGATATAGGTTGTGTAAAAGTGTACGCGTCTTTTTTTATTGTTTCTGCGATTGTTACATGACAACCTCGGTACACCATCATGTGATCGCGAGCGTCTTATATGTATTTCTTCTTGCTCTCTGTTCAGGGCAGCCAACACGGTTCCGAACATCCAACGATTCTTGGGCCGTTTCGGCAGCTCACCAACGGAAGATAGTGGTGTTCAATAGAAACGTGGACATTATACGAGGTTACACTGCGGACATTATCATGTGGAATCGGGAAATTTGTGCCTTGTATGGGTATCTCAAAGCTTTTGGGCTGGAAAGAGGACTTGATTTCAAATAATAGCTTGCTGAAAAATATATCCGCCTTGATGAAGCTTTCCTAGAAAAGAATTGTGACCCAGAACTTGATGTTGAAGTGTGTTTGAGTGACAACGTTTTTCTTTTATTTTGACAGCATCCAGTTGTATCACTTATAAAGCGTTCCAGACATTCTCACAATCTTGCAGCGTCCATCAGAAAATTGAGAAGCGAGGAAGATGAAGGAGGACTAAATGGCGGACGACACCCGCCTAATTGAAATTTTGTCTTGTGCGTGTAAGTTTCTGCTAGGAACTCTACATTTAGGCCGCCGCCGCCGCCGCTGCTGCTGCTGCTGCTGCTGCTGCTGCTGCTGCTTCGGGGCCAAGGTAACGTGGATAGCTCTCGGGAGACAGTACACCTAGGAACGCAAGTATCGTTGCAAAATTTATAAATAGCAGAAACGGCCGTCATCATCAACGGTACCAAATGTATTAAAGAGCTTCACGTGCCAACAGCACTTCGTGGAATCGGTGACTACTTACCTATGCGATGCAGGTCAGTCAACCGTACATCCTATTCGCTGACAAATCCATCTGGTGCAGTTCCCGAGCCCGCACTGCTGTATTTTTTTTTTGTGCCGTTCAGTGTACTTATGTAATTGAATCTTTACTTATGTTATCAGGTGACATCGTAACTATCCCTCCTCCTAACGGTAACGCGGCTGTGTTGGCCGAGCTGGAAAGGACTACCTCTGGTCAAAGCCAGTTGATTAGCGAGCTAGAGGGCTTGCCATCTCGGCTAAGCCCAACGGATAAAACCATAACCGATATAACCAAGCGAATGACAGTTCTGGAAAACTATTACCAAGCTCTTCTTCCCTTCAAGAACGACGGCGAAAAGATGAAGGCCAATGTATTCAACATGGCTAAACGGGTGCCCGACATGGAAGCCCAGCTAGACGACGATGAAAATAGGTCGCGACGGAAGAACTTTATTATTCTACCGCATCCCGGACCCAAACAGGCAGAAAACGTGGGCTGAGCCTGGGAAAGAAATCATTGATGTTTGCCGCAATAATCTTCATATACCTGTGCAGCCTCACTACATAGAGCACATTTTATCGGTAATCATTCGGTCAATAGAACTCGTCCCATAATCGTAACATTCTTGTCCCACAAACCAAAGACACACTCTTTTCAAATGATCGTAAACTGAAAAACACGGACTATATGGTAGGACTGCTCCCGGCCCTGTTGGATACGCGCCTAAGCTATTTAGCATTTGCAAAACGCAAGTACCCTTTATGATTAAAAACACTCACATGGGATCGAAACGCTACAGATTCGAGACAGCGTTCTACACTGTTAATTAAATACCATAGCGGTTGCCCCATCATCAGAGGTCAGTCAAGAGCCAGCCCACCACGCCTCGCAATGCCGTCTCGTTTTCCGTGAAGTTTTCTAACATACCTAGCCTACTTCCTAAACGCGGACGTGTATCTAACATAATCTCTTCACGCAAGATCAATGTACTCGGGCTAACAGAAACGTGGTTAAACGGTGATATAACAGACGCTGAAGTATTAATGGACTTACCCGATTTCTACGTGTACCGGAATTATCAAAACGTTCACAGGAAGGCGGAGTGTTGTTGCAATTTATCGAGGCGTATTTTGTTAAATTATTGACGTCGAACGTGGTGTGCAATTGTTATGGCTCATTTGTCGCAGTTTTCCCCTTACAGTGCTGCTTGGAGTTTGTTATAGACCCCCACAACCTATCCCAGACTTCCCATGCCATCTGATCTATACCATGCCTAAACTTACTTCCCCGTACCCAAACGCTCGGATTCTTGTTTTTGTTACCAACGCGGACATTCAATCGCAGAACTTTTCTAATTGAACTATTACAAGCCATAGAGTGGCGCAAAATTTCCTCGGTTTCCGCATAATTTTAGCCTTGTACAATTAGTCGCGCAACCAACACATGATGCAGGTGGATCAGAAAATATATTTGACCTCATATTAACCAATATGTTCGCCCCGTCCCGTCACTGCGGCACTAAGCTGCTGATCCGGGGGTCATGAGATCGAATGGTGGCCGCGGCGGCTGCATTTCGGTGGAGGCGAAATGTTGAGGCCTGTGTTCTGTGCGATGTCAGTGGACGACCCAGGTGGTAGAAATTTCCAGAGACCTCCGCAGCGGCGTCTCTCATAATCAGAGCTGGTTTTGGGATGGTAAAATCCTCTAATCAATCAATGTTCATCCTGAAGGTTGCATTTCACAGTAATCGCAGCAAGATTTAAAAGCAGCAAGATTTAAATCTCGCTGCTTTTAAATCTGCTTTTTTAAATCTGCTTTTTTGTGAAGATTGAAATCTTGCAGCAAGATATAAATCTTCACAGCAAAATTTAAAAGAACCATGGTTTAGCCCGCACTTAAAACAGCTAGAAAGCTAAACGAAACGGACTATTCCGTACAGCTAAATGAAAAGACACGCCTGAAAAATGGGAGAAATATTTTGAATCTGAAAATCTTCACGACTTAACCAACCTGCTACTAAAAAATTCCGAGCCATTCAGGAAAATCTCACAATCCCACGCAACCCCCCGATATCAAAGTGCCGAATAATACGCACAAAACAGTCAGGGATAACGATAGTGTATACCGTGTTCACTGACTATTTTGGGCGCATTAATTGTCAGTTTGATACGTTGATACATCAGTTTGAAATATTTAACAGCGCATTCGCATCAATCGTCACCACTGAGGCTGACGCGCCCCCGAGGTCGCTATCCTTTAATATACAAACCTTCATGCCCACCGTCACTTTCTTTGAAGGAATTTCATCTATAATTCCCAATATGAAACTTTGATCATCAAGTGGTATAGATTCCATCTACTCGGAACCGTTGAAAAATGTGAAATCTATTTGTGCAGAATATTTTTCGTATTTTTTTTCCAGTCACTTTCCTCGGGAAGCATACCAGCTGATTGGAAGACTGGCAAGGTCGCTCCCGTCCTGCAAGTCAGGTAATAGAAATTCATTCCTGAAGTACCGACCCGTTTAATTAAATAGTGTACCCTGCTCAATTATGAAACAGGTGTTATATTCGGAAATTATGAAGTTTTCTTTAGGCTCCAACCTATTTTTTCATTCTCCAGAACACGGGTTTCGCAAGAGCCTCTTTTGTGAAACCCAACTTGCGGTATTCGTATTTTACTTGACCGCTAATCTTGACAGAAATGTTCAAACCGACTCCGTCGGCCTTTATTATGCTAAAGCTTTCGACAAGGTTCCTCACCAGCGTCTGTTATTGAACCATTCGGAGCTGCAGCTACAGCCCAATATTTTGAAATGTCTTGACGAATTCCTAACTAACTATTCCCAGTTAGTCTACCTCAAAGTCCACATGCCTAAACCCCTCCGTTTTGCCTCTGCTGTCCCTTTAGACTCTATACACGGTCCCCTTCTATTCTTAACATTAATCAAAGACGTGCCGTTGCAAATCTTACGTTATCTGAGTGTCCGCAGACTGTTGCGTTCGGTACGGCTTGGCAAAAGAATTAAAAACGAAATAATGAATGCGGGAAGGGTTATTATGACGAGAGAAGGACATGAGTTTACACTACGTAGGATTTAGAGACCTTAGGCCATCGTTGAACCAATTTACTGCATTATCAAGAATTGTTTGGAGGGCCCTCTGGTCATGAACAGCAGATATATGATAAATATCATATATATATATATCTAGGCGTCACCATCACTTGCAATTTGTCATGGCCTGGCCTTATCAGTAATATGATCTCATCACCTAACAAAACACTTGGTGTTCTGAAGCGTCAGCTCCACCTTGCTCCGCCACAAGCTAAATTAGTCGCGTATTAATCCCTTGTACGACCGAAGTTTGAATATGCATCTGCCATCAGAAACCGGCATCACTGCGTTGAAAGCCCCCAGAAATCGTGCGACCAGGTTCATTCGTTGTTTATATTTGTATGATGTAAACACTGCATCCTTGATAAGCCAATCTGGCCTAACAGCTCTCTCTCTCTCATAGACGTCGCATTGCTAGCCGTGCACTCTGTCAGATTTTTAAAAATTCTTTCCTCAAACAAGCACCCCACAGCACAGCTCCAGCGCGCCCACCCAAGCGCAACAGCCATCCTCTCCAGGTTGCCAGCCCACCATCGACCACTACTACGTTTTCAGCCTCATTATTCCTTAGAGCAGCTGCAGACTGGAAGGGTCTGCCCCGTAACCTAATTATCATAACCTAATCATCATCTGTACAACAACGCATAACCCAAAATCTTCAATCTTAACTGTTATTTGGTGTTTTTTTTTTCTGTAACCACTTATTGCGTAACACGCACTGGAAAGAGGGTCTTAAGGTGATAATATGAAATTAAATGAAGTCTTTGGCCACATATATCCGAACAATGCTGGAAATTTGCCTCGCAATGTATTAAACGGTCTATTATAAAGTCATTTAGATAACTTAGACATCAAAGATCTCATTGCTACAGATGCTTCGCAAAGCGATGAAAAATATGGCATTGGCATATTTTCAGAAATTTTCAGCTGCATATTTTACCTAAGGCTTCGGAATTTCGTATCGGTATTCTTGGCAAAATTTCTGGCCGTTGTTGTGGCCCTACGACAATTAAGTTCAGCAACCTCACCAGTCGTAATCGTAATTGCCACATTTTTTATGATTATGTACGACTCTTACTCCAAACAGTGGTTCACTCATATTACATACTTTTTATTCTCTTGTTCTTTCTCATGTAACTTGAATTGCATTGGCATGGTGCATGGTCACAAAGAATTATAATGCATGAAAGGGCCACAGCTTGTTTACAGCAGCTCTTATTGGTGTACTTGTCACATAACTTGCAGCATCAGCGCTCATAACTGCAGCAAGATTTAAAAGGAGAGCTGTAAGGAAAGAATCTAGTAATTCGTTATTAACTCTAAATGAACATCGACACCTCTTATTCTCTTGGAACAGAAATGCATTCATCCAAAGAAAACGTTGTTTTTACGCAGTTACGTTCTTGAATTCCAAAACTGGACTTCTATATGCACATAGCGTGTGTGGCCCCGTGCTCTTTGTTTCCATATTGTGGCGAACACAAATATTATTGATCATTATTTACTAAAATAGAGTCGTTTGTGCTCATTAAAGAAAATCACAGTTGAATGAGCCTTTTCATGGATTGGGTTGGATTTCTCTGTCACCAATATTATGTCTCTATAAGCCTCCTTATTAAGACATTGTCGCAACGATGTATTCTCTACTGTTGCAAAATATATAATGGATTCAGGTCGGCTCTATTCATAAATTTGTAATCTTCACAGTTAAATTCATTTTGACAGTACTATTCTGATTGGCATATCACAGTACTTACGAGGTAACTCTTCATACTTTTCGCATCTTGGCCAATCTCGGGGGATGGGTATCTGCCAAAGGAAAGAATACAGTAACAACGTCAGCAACAAGAAACCCGCCAGCTCTTGAAGGCCAACGCTTTATCGTAGTCGACTTGTCTGCATCTGTCAGTCGTGCTTTGAATCATCCTCCTCGCGGCTGCGGACAAATCTGGCAGTGGTGATATAGGCAAACTACCACAATGTCTGCTTTGTATACCGGCCAGGCAAACTCTGCCTGGTCGGTTTCTCTTGCACCTATAATGATTTGCTTGTCGACCTTTTCCTTCGCAGCGGTATGCACACCGTTCCTGTGGCCATGGTACCCTCCAATGGAGGGCCAAGAGAGACGAAAAATCCTAAACTCAATCATGAAGAACTGCGGAAGGGTACTCTCCGTAACCAGCTGATGATCACCGAGGTCCGACAGTTCGGACGTGGTGGTATCCTGTGCAGCTCGCGGAACCAGGCCCGCATCTCTGACCTATTAAAGTGCTCGAATTTTGCGTCCCATCCGGTGAGCTGTTTTAGTTCTCCCACTTTGTCTTACGTAAAGGGCTAGGCCGTGGCGTGAACTTAAGGCCTAGTCCATCACAAGTATTGAATATGTTTTCAGTGCTGGGAGCCGTATAGGTATACCGTTCCTCTCGTATTATTGTAAACATGAAGGTGCCCATGGAATCCGTGATCGTTACATTAGCCGGCACATCTCGACCGGCAGAAATCAAGGCGTGGCCTCTAATTTATCTGTTTGATGCTGTCTCCTCGACCAGTGTTCGAAATATGGGCGCAGGACTAAAGGTTGAAGATCACTTGTAACATCTAGAGCATGTAGCAAAGCGCCCGACGTTAATATTTGCTCAGTGCGGGAAGTGCGCAGTTGTCTATGTGCTTGAGCCCAGGCGGCCGATACTGGTGACACATTGTGTTTCTGGTAAACCGGCCTTTCTCAATTCGGTTTCCGGACTTCAGGCCATTTATCAAGAGGAACTAGCGGCAATCGTCTTAGGTAGACGAAAACTACCTCATTCCTTGTTATTCGTCATCATTTAACTGACTGTTTGCCTCTATGGTCTTATTTAGGTGCGCCTAATTTATCAAGTGCGTTGGAAGCATTCTATAAAATTCTGCAAAGACATTTACACCTCATTTGTTTGACAAGGGTACATGGACACAAAAGTTTAACACTCAACGAATGTGTGCATGCGTTCGCAGTGTCTTCTTTAAATGTTACGATAATTTCTCTCTTGCCGACGTCGGCGTCTGCCACAGCAGCGCGCTTCAGCAAATATGCTAGATTCAGAAAGTTTAGCAAATCTGCACTAGCCTTATCTGACTTCCCGCACTTGGTTTATCCGTGGAAAAATCGATGGTGTGCTTCTAGAAGAGAACAAATATCATTCATAAACTGCGATGCCGAGACCCCCCAATGAACATTGAACTTACAGATGTGGTGTTGCTCAGTCACCGCCGTGTCTGGATGAGTCGATGGAGCACTTTTTTATATCATGTCGGAGATTCAGCATTCAACGTAAAAAGATTCTAGAATTACCGGCGTGAAAGATGGGTTTAAATTTGTCTCCTCCGGTAGTGCACTCTCATGGTGCGGCCGTTCTGGGATTTAGTCAGAGGAACACTTGCAACAAGGTCGTATGCGATTTTCTTCGTGAAGCAATATTGATTAGCTTCCATTTTGTTTTATTCCTTTCTAATATTTATGGCAGTACGTGAGAATCAATCTCAATCGCCTTCACTTCTCCGCTTTATTTTTCTGTATTTTCAACTTTTTCCAAGAAACATCAACGCATTTTCATCCCATCTCTTAAGCCCTATATTACATGATTACTTGTTATAATGAACAACCGGAATGGGTCAATGGTCGTTTATTTGTAAGATACACTGTAATGGAGGGAAATGACAATGAAGCCAACGAAAGCATAGGGGAAATTAATGTACCTTTTAAATGTACTATAGTAACAATTGAGTAAATATAAAGGAATTAAAGTGGACGAAAGAACAAACCTACCTTCGGTAGGGACCGAACCTACATTCTTCGGATAACGCGTTCGATGCTCTACCCACTAAAGGATCGAAAGAGACCCATGCACTTTCATGCCTGGGGCGTCCTTCTAGCAGACTTGGTGTCTTTAGATAGCATGCGAGGTTTAATTGGATAGCTGCATCTCCTCATAACATCACGTTCTATAGGCGACGCCTTCTGGCAAACTGTCTGTTCCGCACTCGCCGCCTTGGCTACGAGTAGCGCTGTCTAACACTTCCAGGAGTATACGCACATAAATATCCAATTAGTGGTCTATGAAACCACCGCCTTCCCAGCTCAGCGGGTATAATATCGCACGCGCTATCCGGACTTCGTAGGTCTGGTCGCTACCGAAGACAAGTGTTGATTTCCGGGGTTCTACGACTCAAGACCACGATATGATTGGGAGAGACGCCATAGTGGATGGAGGCCTCCGGAAATTTCCACCACCTGGGGTTTTTTAACGTGCTCTGAAATCGCACAGTACACGGGCCGCGACATTTCGCCTCCATCGAAATGTAGCCGTCGCGGCCTGGATTCGATCCCGCGACCCTCGGATCAGCGGCAAGGTGTTCTACCCACTAGACCACCGTGGCCAGGCTGAAGACGAGTGAGCTTTTTCGTACACTTTAATTGCATTCCATGTATTCCGTCATTACTATACTAAGTTTGAAATCTACGTTGATTTTACGTTGATCTACGCAGCCAGTCATCTCGAGCAGAAACGCCGGCTCATAACGGCGCCCGGCGAGACAGCAAGCTTTTGGGCTGCTCGTTACATGGATTTAAGCGAGAGTCAGCTGATGTGCAAGACATGTGACATAATGAGTACACGGGCGCTGAATAAAAAGAGTAGATGTGGAAGAAAATAGCGCGAAATGTTGGCCTGGAGCAGTTTCGCATGCTTTCTTGTTATAGAAGCGAAGCTGCCTAATAATGCTAGCCGTAATTTGTCAGGCGTGGCCCAGTGCCGACCTTGGAACAACCTTGCAGCCGCTGTGCTATATGCAAGTATTAACAGGAATGTCTAGTGACACCTAGCAACTAAAATACATGTTAATTAAAACTAATTAGGCGATAATTAGTAAAGATAATTACCACATGACGCCATGCTATACCCCGTGACGCCGGTAGTACCAGCGACACCTAGTAACTCGTTCACATGCTAATGAAGAATTGCGAACTAATTGCTAATTAAGGTAAACCTGACATCAAGCCATACCACGTGACTCCGCCACTATAGCGACACCTAGGAATCATATCATGCACACGATAATAGAGAATAATTACTAGTTGCTAATTCAGATAACCGTGACGTCATGCATTGCGTTACGTGACGTTAGCGGAAACATGTCACGTGAGATTATGTGACGAAACCACGACCTCCTGAACGAGAAACAGACAAAAAAATTACTGCATATCCACGGAGTGAATGATGATGAGTGGGCGAAGCTCGGGAGGTTCATCGTACATCGTGCCGAGTTCCGGATTAATTTAGTTAATGTGCACGCTACGAATCCTCATGGTTCAACTATGCACAAGTGAAATCTCCCACTGGCACTTCATTGCAAGTCAATCAAGATCCAGTGCCTATATATATATATATATATGGGTTGCCGGTGAACGCTTCTCCAACGCGAGCAGTCGGTATTTCTCTATCAGGAAACTCGCTAGGAGACGCTGCTTGCGCCAACGTTGTCTCTCGCGGGTGAGGGCGCGTTCTCCTCCTTTGCGAGCTGGTAGCGTTCCTCTAAGAAAGAGCGTTTCCATAGCCAACGCGCGCCTTTCGCTCTCGAGCGCGTGCCTCCCGGCACGCGGGTTACGCCTGACGCCTGACGACTGACGCCTGACGCCTGACGCGTGACAAGGTTAGACTAAGAGGAGCTTCGCCCCTAAAAGAGGAAAACAAAACATGCGCGAGGTACCGCGGTACATGCCTCGCTTCTTCGGGGGCGGGGGCAGCCAAACAAGCCGGGCAGTATGAACATGCTACGCATGCCCGCCGCTCGCTGCTTTGAAATCCCGCTCGCCCTCACTGCGGACCCGAGGGACTTGAGAAAATTATTCATCTTAGACTGTCAAACTTTCTTGACAAACATTCCGTCATAACAAAATCGCAATATGGATTTAGATAAGGTTTTTAAACAGAAAGGGCTCTATTGTTTCAAAAAGAATTGATTCTTAAAGATATTTAAGCTAAAAAAATCACATTCGGTATATTCTTAGATATTCCCAAGGACATTGATAAAATTATTCGTGAAATATTAATAGGAAAGCTGCAGTGTTATGGAGTTCGTGGTGTTGCCGGCACTCAATCTAATTCAAAACTACTTAGCTAACAGACATCAATATGTATCGATAACCAGAATTTTGTCTTCTATGCTACCTACCTGTTAAATACGGAGTTCCCCAAGGCAGCATGTTTGGGTCGCTTTTGTTTGTTATATTTATTAATGATATTATAAATGTTGTCCCTTCAGCCCAATATATAATCTATGCTGATGATACAAGTCTTTTCTTTTCTGGAACAAATATGCATGATTTCGTGAATCTAGCTAACTCGACACTAGATAAAATATGTGGCTGGACACTTAACAATTCTTTACAGATTAGCTGCTCAAGCACTAAAGCTGTTCTTTTTCGCTCTAACTGCCCGCTTTATGAGCTCACTCATTCTTATAATCTCACGTTGAATAACAATAAAATTGAATTTTCTTCTACAGCAGAATGTCTAGGTGTAATATTTTACGAATATATGAAATGGGATCACCATACGGATCTTTTACATCACAAACTTTGCAAGGTCTTGGGCGTACTGAGAAAATGTCAGCGTATATTGCCAGTTCCTCTAAAGCTTTCGATATTTTAGCCACTCTTCTCATTACATCTACGTTATTGTAACTTAATATGAGTTAACGGAACACAGCAATCCATAAATAATCTTGTTATCCTACAAAAAAAAAGGCCCTACGTTCTGTTGCAAACCTCTCACATAATGCACACACTTCAGAATTATTCGTTAAATATAATGTAATTAAATTCAACGTGCTTTATGAATACACTTTATTAATGTCCTTTCGTTCTGATATTGTGAAAAAATCGCAGTTATATGCACAGTGTAGCTAACTTGCAACTAAATCTTTCTTCGCGCGAAAACAGACGCTCGGAAAGTTGGTATGTGCCACGGCCGCGCACACGGCTTTCAAACATTACGTTATTGCTTGCCGAAGACATTAAATAAATTCAAGATTTCTTATGGAAATGTTCGCACACTCTCTAACACTGCTGTTTTAAGCATGCTGTGTTAAATACGTTGATAGCTAAATCTCACTTTTAGTAAATATGCTCTTTTGTGGATATCATGTGTTTTTCTCATTTGACGCCGACGTTGAAATGTACTTTTCTTTTGCTGCCATGCTGCCATAGTGAACCGGGGACGTGGGACTAGTCAAGCTGTTTTTGATGCAGCTTTTTTTCCCCTCGTCCCAGCCACTTACGTGAAATCCCATGTATGGGGTAAATAAATGAACTTGAAATTGAACTTGAACCCCGTCTCAGTGTGTGCAGACTTTTAGAAGACGTAACAGTGTAGACGTTCTATCGGTTATGTTGCTTAAAGGGCAACTCGAGCGATTTTTATTCTCCACTGATCTCAACCAATTTTTCAGTATATGTGTATATGTTCTCCTCGGTGCTGCAATAATTTATGCCAAGCCAGACGATTGCAAGTCATTAAGTTTTTCTGAAAATAAATTTTGCAATTTTTTAGCGGATTCCCGCGCGAGCCACCCGGTGTTTCTGATGTCATTACCTTCAACGCTGTCTACCCGAGCAGGCAGACCGCCTAAAGCAAAACGGCGATACTTCAGCGCTCATATCGTTCTTGTCAAGCTCCGAAGAGCTCAGTACATCGTGGGATTACATCGCCACTTTTATTTCTCTGGCACCAGCACCATATTTCTGAGGACGGGGAGGCTGTGACGTCGTCGCATACTCTGCACAAAGCGTGTACCTCTTTCGGTTTCGGTTTGAAAGTATCGTTCATTCGGTTATTTAAAATTATTGGGTGGTTTCTGAGCAAATTGAATGACGCTGGCTGCTCAGGGCTCTCACTACTACTGGAAAACGACGATGTCAGAACATGGTGGAAAAACTGCCGGAGTTGCCATTTAACTGCTGGCCCGAGAAGCGCTCATTCGATCTCTGATGCAGCAGTCGCATTTTCGATGGATGTGAAAATGGCACAGGCCTGTGTAGTGTGCGTTCTTAATGTACGTTAAAGGGCCACTAAACAGGCTCCTACTTTTTTTCAAAGCCGCCCAAACAAGCTAACTCAATCATAGAGAAGGTTGCGGCGACCACATTCTGCGAATATGACAGCGCTGCGCGCCACACAGACGCCGTATTTCAAAAAACAATTCGCGCTTCTTTCCGGCGACTGACCAGTCGCGCTCGCATCCTAGGTGTCGTCATGTCGTACCGCGAACAACTTTGCGTAGTCGTATCTCGTTGATTGGTCGAAACGTCTATTGTCAGATCCCCAGCTGGCCATCCCACCGGCGTGAGCGCAGGAGCAACCCAACGTTTCTAGAACGGGAGCAACCGGTTCCGCAGCGCAAGCGTCAATGACGTCAAATCATCACGTCAGGTCACGTGTCAAAAGTGGGCGGAGTCTCGACGGCGCGCCGCCCCTACCCTCTCCTCAGCAGAGAAGGGTGGGGAGGCCGACCGAGAAAACGAAACCGGCGCAAGCGGTCACTTAAACCCGTGTAACTTCTCTATTATTGTACCTATTCGCAAAATTCTTGCGGGAGCATGTTCACACCGCACAGGAGCGCAGTTATATCTTTAAAACAAATTTTGGACCTCGGGGTTGTTTAGGGGCCCTTTAAAGAACCCCACGTGGTCAAAATTTCCGAAGCCCTGAAATACCGTGTACCTCAATCTAATCGGGCATTCGGCACTTAAAACCCCACCAGTTGTCGACGATTGCGACACAGCTATAATCCTTGACTGGAACGAGGACAATTTTTCACGCTTTATAGGGAAAAGAACAGGAGTGCAAAACACGGACACAAGGGGAAGAAGAGGGCAACAAGAACGCCGACCATCAATTGAAGCAAAGCAGAGAGGTGAAAAAGAAAGAAGACACACAACTTATCTGCGCATGCTCAGGAATGGTAGCGCCACCTGTCAAACGGTTACACGTTCCGGTCTACGCGAGAGACATCTCTTAAGGTATTCTATCTCTTCTCTGTTTAAGCTAATCGACGGCTGACTCACGCACGCGCTTCCACTAATACTGCCAAGGCTCGTTTCCTTATTCTTATGTCTATAGAATCTCGCAATCGTCTAACATGGGCGTGCAGTTACAGTCCTGGCAGTGCAAAGATGATTAGATGGCGTTCCACCAGTTAGCGACCTTCTATGTTAAATTAATCTCTGATTAATACAATGCGCTGTTTGCGCTATACTTAGAAACGTCCACAGCTAAAAGGAATCTTATAAGCCACACCCGTGCGACAGTCAGTAAAATTATTTGTGGTGTTGTGCTTCGCATGACAGATATCTGTTCGCGTTTTTCTATGCACCGCAGCACAATTCCGACCTAACTCATTGGCATCCGTAACCACAACGTTAACCTTCTATCTACTTCTCGCTTGCTTGTGATGGCGTGTTAGGTATTTCTTCTTGCTCTCTGTTCAGGGCAGCCAACACGGTTCCGAACATTCAAGCATTCTTCGGCCGTTCAGGCAGCTCATCAATCGAAGTGGTCCGGTTCCACCAACACCCGCTCTGCGCTACCGGCATCTTTATGTTCCCGTTGCTGCCAATGCTCCTTCTGCTGCTGAAGGAACTGATGCAGCGCGGACGCTGCTCGCAAGAGACCGCTGCTGAGAAGGTGAGCGCCGTTAATGCAACTTAAATTAATAGCAGTGACAATGCATTGTTTTCTAATTCAAACACTATGCAGGGCTCCCTGTGGCCTCTGCTTGTGGCAGCAGCAAGACCGCCAAGGCACCCGACTTAGTAGATAGTGCGTGCCTTCGTGAGCCCCATGAGCCACGATGTGAGGCGGCACGCTGGGAATGAAGTCGTCGCCCTATATGAGGAAGCATGGAGTAGTTATTGTTTGAATTGAAAGTTCTCATCACAGATGACTGCGTAATAAAGCGTTATTGATACGGTCCGTTTGGTGTGTAATATTTGAAACAAGGTTCCGTCTTTCCTGCTGCTTCATTTACGTGATCAATCGTTACGGAAAGCATGGAATTGGGGCGCAGTTTCTTACCTGATCGTAAATCAAACCATGCAATTTTGTAATTAAGCGCATTGTTGCTAGAATGCAGGGTGTTTCAGCAAATTTGTGCCACTCTACAATAAAGAAAAAAATAAGAGAAAACATAAAACGAAAAAATCCGCGCGCGCGTTGCGGGGATGACACCAACTCGGTGCTATCCACTGTCATAATGACCACCGCAGAATATTTGTTTTGTGTCTTCGGCTAATTAATATAAATTATTAGCCATATTTTGAACGGTTGCTTTAAACGCAACGTGTTTAATGGAGAACCTGTAGAGCATGTTCGTTGTTGGTCAAATAATGCAATTTGCTGACAATAAGTGTAAAAGCTTTTAATTTTTCCGGGCTCCTAAGGAAGTGTCGCGAGATTTGAAAGAGTGCCACGAGATTGGCGTTTGATTGATTTGTGGGGTTTAACGTCCCAAAACCAGTTCTGATTATGAGATTGGCGTTTGCCCGCGGCAACATCAGCACGCTCACGTCCTAAAAACCAAGAATCGATGACGGACGCAGACAGACCGTACTGAATAGGTCACACATTAAGAGGCAATAATAAGCGGTGGCCACACCTATCGCCCTTTCTGCCTACCCATGTCTTCGGTCTGCATGCATCATCGATCGTTCGTTCTTAGTGCGTCTGAAAGTGCCAATATTGCCACGCGCAGGTGCTGTACACGTGATACATTTTCGAATTTCGAAAATGTATCACGTGGACAGCACCTGGTAAACTAAAGCCATTGCATTAATTAGCATGGAAATGCGTAATTTGTGCTCTAATGAACATGCTGTACGTCTTCCCCACTGAACTTTTGTTGTTGTTGTTTCAGAATTGTTCAAGTTTATGACCATAAAGTGACCAAACGAGATATATCTCTCCACACCAACGCCTGCTCCAATTTGGCGCGTTAGGACAGCTACGAGCTTTAGCTGCGTGGGCCGCTCAGCGCTACACACGTTCGCCGTCCGATGAACTGCTGATTGTGGACTGTAAAACTTTAGATTTGTTAGGGAATAGCATGAAGACTGCACACAAGTGTCTACGACGCCGGAGTATAATCAGCGAGCCTTTTACTTATCTTATTGTTGTTTCTTAGTGATTGGGCTGCATAGAAACTGAGGCGCTGATGTACGTAACTTCTCGAAATACTACGGTGGCATTAGCGTCAAACGCAGAAAGGACACTGCTCTGTTTCATCTGAATGGTCAGCAAAAGCGCAAACCGACAGTGAAAGACTGAAAAGAGCCTCCTTGTAGACACGCGTCTTCACTTTATCTTAAAAAGGGAAGCGCAGATAGGCTGCTAAGTATGTCGAATATCGAACCATAACACCTAGCAAGAAACTCAAACTTTGTGTAAGTAGGTTACTGACTTTGTTGTGCTTCGTATGGAGCAAGTCATATCACGAAGAAAAATATTGAGCTCTATATGGCATTTCTGCTGTTTGGTGCTTTTTTTTTTCTTGGTGTCTGATGTATTTTTTTCTGGTGGTCTGTGGTTTTCTTAAGAAGTGATGTTGATCGGGATTTACTAACGCGAGTTATTTTAATTTCGTTATTGCAACAGCTAAGTTACGAAATAGTAAACATACGCTATGCCTATTTTATGCCCTGTAAACGTTTCATTATTGAAGAGATCGTTCGCTCAGTCGAGCTTTCTATTACAGCTTTCAGCCAGAGAGAGCGTCCACAGAATCTTGTTTTTTTTTTTGTTTTTTTTTCCAGGACATACAGTGAGTTTACTCATTCAACTAGCGCAGTGCCTCTATACTCAAAAGGGTCCTTGCAATGTTGATAATGATGACGATGATGGTTGCTATGACGACAGTGACGACGGCGAGTTTTGCTTCCCCCTTTATCAGGGCGGAAAATTTTATTGGGGTCGACCTAACCGAAGTGGTACACCCTTATGGGAATTCGCTAATAAAACGCAGCCATATTGAGTGCTCATGCATCCCGTTGTAACAATTTTTCGATCTTTTGTTTAGAACATTATGTATGAAACTCCAGGGCCCACCTTCACCAAAAATCACTAAACACTTGCTCTTCAAGAAAGCGGGGGAGTGGGGATGTCAAATATCATAAATTATTACCGATTTTGTTGCATCTAACGATGTCCCAGAAGTTTCCTCGCAAAAAAAAAAAAAAAACACCATCAATAAGGCCCAGAGCCTTATTGCTCGCTCTCGCACATGCTATGGCAATGTGCCGCGTTACCAAAGGGTCCTCTTTCCAGTGAGCCCGAATGGGAAGAGGCCCTCAAAAGCCCGGACCTCAAAGTTCAACTCCAGGCCGTCCAGAGGGCCCAAGAACTGGCGGAGCGTCACAACGTTCCCGTCCCGACTTGGGCGTCGCCTACGGTTTCGGCCCGAGGAGCTCCTCGCGTAGGATCTCCAACGGCTTAAACTCCTCAGGACCTTAATAAAGTTCTTGACTGACTGACTGACCATCAAAATTTCCTTCATTATTCATTTGCTTGCTATGTGTAAGTGCGAACTTCCTAACGAAAACGATGAAGTCCCCGTGTATCTTGGCCACGAGCACCTTGGCCTTTACAGAGGAGAAGAAGAAGAGGAGCAACTTGGCCGTGCCTATTTGACGGGGCTCGTTCCGACCCATCGTCGAATCATCGGAGCCTCCAGCTTTACCAACATTGGTTCCAGAAGGAGAATAGAGCGCCCCATACGAGCCCTGAAGGACCAGACAAAAGCAGGAATGCTTACAGGCAAGCCGAGCTGCTGCATGGCTAAGAGGGTTACGGACGAGATGGAAGATCCAGCGCGGAGCCGATTTCCAGCCCTTGAAGGTGAGCCTGACGGGTCACTAGTACACGATGTAGAAGGGAACCATTGGCTGCTGCCTGAGTAGGGTTTTTGCCAAGTAGGCGATATATATGGCACTAGTTTTTCACAAAGCAGCGCCAGCAAACTATTCTGCTCTGTGTGTGTGTGTGTGTGTGTGTGTGTGTGTGTGTGTGTGTGTGTGTGTGTGTGTGTGTGTGTGTGTGTGTGTGTGTGTGTGTATGTGTGTGTGTGTGTGTACGTGCGAGCGTGCATTTAATTTCTTTCCTTTCTTTTTCTCTCTTTCTGTCTTTCATTCTTTAAGCTCGACATATGTACAGGTCTATGGGGCCTGTACATATGTAATGTTGGTTACTAAGTATCGTTTCAGCGCGCATATTCATTCATGAAAGAAATACATGGTATTAACCAGTTTTCTGTAACACTTTTGGGCATTCCTGTATTTACCATTGTTGCCTGAAGCATTAGGCGCTTTAGGAGTATCTATACACGGGCAGGTTATTCGTTATTCTGACGCATTATAGCGTTGACGGAGAGACAAGGAATAAATTGTCTTCGTATTAGCCATGGCCATAGTTATTTTGAAATCGCCGTCGTTGGCATGTGGTGCAGTGCCTAAAATGAGTTATAATTTGCCTAAAATTTGGGGCTTTGCATCTACTTATACTTCCACCGATATTTAATAATGTCATTTCACAATGCTTTCAACGCGAACGTCAGAACATCACTTTTGTTACTTTTGGAAGGCGGCCATTACGCTGCGCTGTATGCGTGGCAATATCCCACTACGCGACACATCAAATATCAGTGTAGATGGATCACACGAATCATAAACATGTATCACGCACATCTTTCTCTTCCTGCCGCAGTAACCGCCACCGCCAGTGCTTGGCTCGAGACGTACTGGCAGTCCGATGGGCCTCCAGCGCATATAGACAACGTTCACTTCTGCCGCAAGACGACCATCCAGGGGATATGCATTTACGCCGACTATAAACTCGACGAGAGCTACACACCAAACAGGATTTCCGTGCGTGTGGGCAGCAGTTTCCACGACCTGCAGGAGCTGGAGGCTACGGACTTTAGAGAACCGACAGGCTGGGTGCACATTGCGACACGCGATGCAGCTGGCCACCCTGTGGGCACCTTCCTTGTGTAAACTGCTGTGCTCTCAAATCACCAGTACGGCCGGGACACTCACCTTCGCCAGATCAAGGTGCACTCACCCGTTCAGTAAGGCAACGTTAGTGTTATGCCCAAGGTCAACTTCACGAATGTCGACTGCCATGGCTTCAGCTAGCTGTATAAGCTAACCGCGCTATGAAAGAAACCTACCAGTCTACAATGAAGAACTTGGATGTTCTTGAAGGGTTGAAATGTTCTAAACGTTCTAGGAATAAATACTTTGTTTCGCATTAAAGCTCATTCATTCATTCATTCATTCATTCATTCATTCATTCATTCATTCATTCATTCATTCATTCATCAGGCCAAATGTGTTACGAAATGTAGATCATACTTCGCACGATTGTTACGTACAACAGCGGAAATATAGAAAAGGAAATGACACACGGATAATAAAAAGCTCAAAGAAAAAGAGCAGTTAAAGATACACAGTGAACAAAAGCAAAGGATAAGGATAAGCAACATCGCAAGACCACTGAAACCATAATTGCAGCGAAAAATATGTATGTGGCCACACGTTACGTACAGAAAAGTTGTCTTACGTTTACTTCAAACGACGTTAGCGAAGAACATATATGATTGGGGAGTCCGGTAGCACATTCCATTCTTCGATAATGCGTGGGAAGTAACTAAACCTGGAACAGTCATTACGAGAGGCAAGGGGCGCGATGTACATACTATGGCGATCTTTGGAATGCTGTTGTGTGCTAGTCTGAAAAAAAAAATGGCGGTATGAGTGAGCTGGATCTCATTGTGGATTGACTGAAAAAACGAATTTAGGTCTCTCAAACTTTGTTCTAAGTTCAAAATTTCTGAGGGCAGCATTCTTACGCAGTTCAGTATAGGAGAAGATTGCCGACGATATTTATTATTAATGAACATAGCACCAAGGCGTTTTACCCTTGCTATTTTATTGCAGTTCGTCTGTGCATAAGGGTACCATAAAATGTTTCAATATTCAACGACTGGCCTAACATGGGCTTTGTAAGCTAGGCATTTTGAATCAGGCGGGTCACTATGACGGCTACGCGTGACACTGTACACTGCTTTAGTAGCCTTCGAGGAGACATGGCCAATATGCGAGTTCCATCGCAGATCTTGCGTGCACAATGTCCCGAGGTATTTATATTTCTGTGCGCGGTTGAGCCTGAAGGCGTCAAAGTGTTAGTCATAACCCAGTGGTTTTTTTCTTTCAATATATAGGCATGAAAACGGTTTTGTTTTTGTTGCTGTTTAGAGTGATTTGCTGGTTTGCACAACAATGACGAATTTTTTGAAGGTCGTTGTTGAAGTTAATTTCGTCATGTTGAGCCTCACTGGTGCTATATACAATGCAAACATCGGTGAACAACCTAATCGGGACACTGACATGGTTTTGTAGGTGATGTATGAGAAATAAAAATAAAAGAGGAGCCAGTGCACTGCCCTGTGGAAAACTAGAGTTTAATCGAGTTGGACAAATTCCTTCCGAAAGAAAGGTCAGATTCAACGAGACTCCTAAGCAAATAGTTTTTAAACGTGCTATCTATTTTAAATAGTAATTCTGCATGGGACACTTTTTCGAATGTTTTGGCAAAGTCTATAAACACAACGTTAGTCTGGCTATGCGAACTTGTTGTTTTGGACATCTTCAACTAACTGGGTTGATATTGACAAACCGTGCCGATTTCGAAACAATATATTATGCTCATCCAGACAGGCCAACGTGTGTTTTTATACAAAGTTCTCCGGTATCTTTGAGCATGTGCCAATGAGCGACATTGGGCGGCAATTGTTTACTTCTAAACGTGAGCCCCATTTATGTACGGGTATGATCTTGGCACACTTCTATGCAGCTGGAAATGTGCTGCCTGTGTGTACGCTTTTGCTAAAGTGTGTGTCGTTTTGCTAAATGATGCTGTTGGAGATCTGGAAGCAAAAAGATGATTATCAATTCATTGCTAATTGCAAATAGAAGACCAATGAAAATTTCCGGAAATATACGTGAATACAAATTCTCTTGAAACCGCCATTTGCCTTATGAGAAATTTGGTTGTGCGAACCTGCACCAGTTTCTAAACACAATTGTTGACACTGTTACCATTACACGCCGCATTACAGGAGATTATCCTAATCCGAGCTAGAGTAAATCAACAAGTTCAACACATTGAGATGATCAAGCAGCGAAAGCTAGGCTATACAAATCTAAAGTCAAGCACGCAATGCTCGGGCCGCCAGAGCAATAGGTGTCTGTGTCTAGGAGCCGAGGTGGTGGCCGCTTCTTCGGTATAAGAGATCATGCAGCAACAGCGATGACATCGAACGAGTCATAGGAGCTTTCAGGTTCTCAATCATGACATCACAAGAAGTCACAGGAGCTTCATGTTTCTCAAGCCATGCCTCCAGCTGCACCACATTCCAACAAAACTTCATCTACATCGGTGACCTCAAAAGCCACCTCTCAACGCCGTGGAAGGTCAAGTGTGGCCTATACATTGCTAAAAAAATTCTGCTTCTTCCGACAGTACCGAAGCAGGCTTTTGTCTTTACGCAAAACGAAACATAGTGGAGTTGATCCATCCAGCCATTCTACATTGTACGTTAAACTAAAGTGTTCTCTCCATCAAAGCGTTGTGTTTTAAACGTTTAATTACTGCAGATGGCGCCCAAGATTGACTGAAAAGCCTAATGAGAGATTTCAAAAGCTCCTCCGCAGACTTTTACTACGTGAATATTGCCCATACGAAGCAAAGCTTTGTCTGTGGCGCTCTCTGCACGAGCAATTGAGAGCCACTGTTGAATCGAGCAGTTCTAAAAAGAGTTCAGGCTCGTCAAATGTTTGTCTTCTCCATTGACTATGTAATAGTAATGCCCGTGAAGGTTGCCGACATCAGCAGGCTTCGATCCGACTTTTTAGAAATTCCTGCGCAGGCAATCCAGACTTTGCTTTGGGGTGTACAGCACAAAAGTGACCAGGAATGGACACAGGAAACTACAAGGAACACTTCTTGCAGCTAGTGCAAATGGGTGAGTGCAACTTCTCTGTCGTAAGAAAAGAGGAGAACACCTTCTTTGTTCAGGTGTCGATGTTTTGATTGATGAAGACTGGGCAATAAGTACAACTGTAACGGGAAGAAATTTCTCCTGGAAGTTCCATATAAGCGTGGACTTCCTCGGGCGGTTACACTAACGGTATTATCTTGTGGAATGCGGGACTTCATATGTAGTCTGTGAGTGCCTCAAAGCTTTCGGGCTGGAAAGACTTCGTTCGAATAACAGCTTTTGAAAAATATATCCGGGAGCTTTGTTAGAAAAGAATTGTGATCCAGAACTTCATCTAGAATTGTATTTTAGTGACCATATTTTTTTTTATTTTGATAACATCCATTCGTATCACGTGCACAGCATTCCAAGCATTCTCAGAATTTTGCATCAACCACCGGACAACTTGAGAAGCCAGGAAGGAGAAGTAGGAATAAATGGCGGACGACGCCCACCCATTTGAAATTATGTCTTCGAGGTGTTAGTTCCTGCTGGGAACACATTTTGGCCGCCGCTGCCGCAGCCGCCGCAGCCGCCGCCGCTGTTGCTGCTGCTGCTGCTGCAGGAGATGTGCATGGCTCTCGGGAGACACTACTCCTGGGAAGGTAAGCATCGTTATGAAATTGATAGGCATCAGCAACGACAAATCATAAGGCACGGTCAACTAATTCAAATACTATACAGGACCATCTTTATGTATCTCCGTTTTCCTTCCTCCTGGTGCTAGCTGGTCGCTTTGGAGGCTCCTACAATGCGTGGGACTTTATTGCTTATGGGTTCTCGTGTGTAACTCTGAGATTCAGCGTACGGGGACTCCTTTGAAGAAGAATGTGGCGTTCTTCGTGCCGCAGGTAATGTTTACAGTAGAAGTGCAAGCGTTATAACTCATCGTGTAAACATGTGTAATAAAAAATGACTTAAAGTTTCCTATCTGCGTATTAATGTTTCAAGCAATCACTACGTTCCTTCTTTTCCCTGTATATAGATTTATATTTGATAAAAGCGAATCCCTCTAGCATCTTGTGTACAACACGTTACGGCATCAAGTGGCACTCGGTGTAGTATAGTGTATAGCGGCAAGCCTCAGTGAGAAAAAGTTCATGCTCTCATTAGCCTGCATTCTCAATAAATATGCAGAAACTTGTGCTTTTGATTGATCATCTAAATGCGCAGTCCGATTTTGTTCCTCGTAAAGTAACGCGTGGCGCAGACTCGCACAGTCTACGAAGAGGCAAGCGGGTATGTGCTACACATGATATGGTATAAGTATATTGCTCCATACGGATATATACTGCCCATGACTAGGTACAAGAATTTCCATGCATTTGACTGCTAATCACAAAACTGGATTTGTACACTCACTATATAGACGCAGCAGTTTTTTGAATGCCTGCGCGCAATGAACCAGTTTAGTTTTCCAGTTTAAAAGGGCGTTCGACCGAACGTTACCATACAAACCTATGAGATCATCATCATCATCATCATGTATACGCCCACTGTAGGGCAACGGCCTCTCTCATGAATCTGGAATTATCCCGGTGCTCTGCTAACTACGACCGCTTTAACCCGCAAACTTGATCTCACTTGGGCACCTATCTAGCGCCTCCTGCAAGGCTTGCTTTCTCAAGGGAGCCCCTGTTTTACCCTCAATGACCAACGATTGTCTTGCCTTGGCATTACATGCCCTTTAAACGCCCATTTCTTCATCATAATTTCTACTAAAATGTTCTTAACACGCTTTTGTTCCCTGACCCATTCCGCTCTCTCGTTGTCCCTTAACGCTACACCTGTATTTTCCGTTCCGTCGTTCGCTGGGTGGTCCTCAATTTAAGTGAGACTCTTTGAGCCTATCAGTTTCTACTCCGTAGGTGAGTACCGGTAAGACGCTGTTGTTACACTTTACTCTTGAGACTTATACTTGTAAGGAAAGGCGTAAGACATGGGAACAGAATCTCGCCGGTGTTATTCGCAGCATGTTTACAAGAGGTATTTAGAACATTGGATTGGGAACAAGTGGTTGTAAAGGTAAACTTAGAATACCGCAGTAACCTAAGATTTGCCGATGACATTGCCTTGCTACGCAACCCGGGTGGCAATTCGCAAACCATGATTGCTGAAATAGACAGGTCAGGCAGAACGGTGCGTCTAGAAATTCCTTTGTGTAGTTGTGCGCAGAGGGCACGTGTGCAAGAGCAGGAAGAAGTCAAGATGTAAGAAGTCAATATGTAAGACATATGATAACGCGGAGAAGCGTGGAATTATATTGAAACTAAAACGAATTATATTGAAACTAAATGAAGCTTGACTGAGGCGTCGGCTCTTGTTTCATTATTTATGACAATGCTTAGACATTTCTAATCGACGGTTCGAAATTGCGTGTACATGCGGTTCAGTTTTACAACCGTTACAGATATAAACCGTCTAGTATATGAAAAATTACACGATTGCACCTTTACTAGCACCTACATAAACACTGAGATGCAGTCACTGGCGCTTTCAAGATCGTCTCACTTCTTTCTTATTATCCTCTTTCTTTTGTGCTTGCAAATATGGGAAAATCGGTAAGTTCTAACCTTTTGCACAGTTTCGCTCCCAGCACTTGCAGTACTGCAATACTGAAAATAACCGAACGGGTTTATACGCGCAAATACCGCGACATGATAATTTGGCAGGGCCCGTTAGTAAGAGGGCGGAGTAATTTTGACCTCCAAAGGTCCTTGAAAGGGCACATAAATATAAGTCCAAGTGCGTGCGTGCGTGCGTGCATGCGTATGTATGTATGTATGTATGTATGTATGTATGTATGTATGTATGTATGTATGTATGTATGTATGTATGTATGTATGTATGTATGTATGTATGTATGTATGTATGTATGTATGTACAGAATACAAGCGCCACTCACAACTAATCTTTATTCTAATTCATCGCCTTAATATATACAGGGGAACAAGGGTGTACAAACACACTGCACATCATGGTCACTGCAGCGCATGTCGCCACTCATTCAGATGGAGACATCATATACAAGAACGGCAACGCCTTGCTCCTCAAACAAAGATTGTGTCACTTACGCTGGCACTACTTTTCTTTACGATGTGGTATGCCTCTAAAATTTGTCTTTAGTCGCAGCTTTGCCTCCCCGGTCCAGAACACGAATATTAGAGAGCAATGGCTCAGAGGCACAGGGCCTACAGTGCGTGGGTAAATGGCATGAAGATTATAAACAAAACATAGCTCATGTTTCCGTGCTCGAGCATTAACACGACAGCCACTTTGTCCGGTATAAACTTTACCACACGTGAGCAGAATCTCTCGAACAACGCCTGGTGCACAAGTAGCATATCAAATGTTTTGCTTCTTCCCCCAAGTGGGTATCTTTGGTGGCGCCGAAATATGCGGGAAAATGCCGGCGAGCTTGCGTGGCGTAGGAAACACAATAAGCACATGGTACCTTTCGGCCTGGTATCACCTGCCTAATGGCGTTTTTCACTGGCAGATTCGGAGCAGGTTTTTTTGCTCCGCCGCGACGAATCCGTGTTTCACTGGTCGAGCGGGAGCGGGTTGGTGCGTTTCTCTGGCAGATTCGGAGCAACTCAAACCGCGCCAGAGCGCTCCGGCTTGCTCCGGCGCCGAGGCACGGATTCAGACAGATTCGGGCGGAAGCGGGCCGCGTCCTCGCGTCACTTCCGTCTTGCCTGTCAAAATGGCTGCGTTCGTTGCGGGTGTGGAGCTGGAGTGTACAAGAAAGTGTAGCTTCCGTTTAGCGGCGACAGCAGGACAAGCAGAAGCTTTTCCAGCTCAGAAGACAGTGATTACGACGTGCTGTACGTGCGTCGTGCGCCGTACGTGTGGCGTCGCGCCGCTGGCCACCGTTTGGTTCTCCCCGACGCTCGAATAGGTGTGATGCAGGCTGCATTTGGCGGTATGGCGTGTAATATATTGACTGTGATTGGGTTGTGAAATAGCTTACAAATGAGTGTAAGTATGTTTAAAGTGGAACGCAGCACCTGTTTTCAAAACATTCGATAGATCTGAAGCCGCGGTACGAAAGGTAAACAGTGGCACTCGCCGTTTCACCGATGTGGCTCGCTTCGTTTCCATCGCTGCGCTCCACACCGATGTTTCAAAACCGATTGGATGTGTTAACGCCTGACATGTGAGTACAAACGTTTATCGTGTTGGCAAAAGTAAGCGCTTCATTGCGAGTTCGCGGTTCGTTGCGAACGACGACGGAATAGAAGCGGCGTCGTTAAGCCTACCCTGGGAGTCGTCGTTGACGTAAGACTGTTTGGATGTGCTTGTCGCTCGCGAAGGCACAGCTTTATCGAGAGTGTTCTTCAATGGTGTTATAGAGCGGGGATGTGCAAAACTCTTTATTTTCTACTTGTTGATGAAGACACGAACTCTTGCGAGCGCGTATGCCAAGGTGCAAAATGCGGCCGAGCCTGCGTCCCTCCGTGCTCATCGTTCCCCTCCCCACCCATCGTACGCTTCATGCCGGAGCTTACGGCACCGAACGCAGAATCGTACCGTGTATTTAGCGCTTAGTGCCCTCTCTGAGTAATAAAGCTTGAGCACAGAATGCGTGAATTGAATGTAAACAACTCAGAAACTGCTGCAGTCAAAATGTGCCCGGGGAAGGCGTCTCTGGTTGCCACGGAAACGCACGGAGCGGAAGTGGGGTATGTATGACGTGCTGAACTGACTTCCTGTATACTCGCTCGCGGAGCATTCTCGCACTCCACTGGCAGATTCGGATTCGTGAAATCCGAGCGCTTCCTCCGGGATTTCGGTGACTGCTCCGGATCCGCCAGTGAAAAACGCCATAAGTGACAAATCCGTTGTTCGGCGCGGGAAAGAATTGCAGATA
>JABSTT010003502.1:0-29312 GCA_013339685.2 Hyalomma asiaticum | reverse complement strand
TTGCGCCGGCGCTTACGCTTCGTTCGACAGCTGCTGCGGCTTGAACGGTCTCGTTGGCCCACTGTCCTTCCACACGTGTAGACAGCAGCAAGGTGTAGAACTGCCCCGACATTCTTGGCTCGCACACACCGGTTGGCTCGCATCACGCACAATGGCTTCCGAACTCCGCCTTTCCACATCTTCAGCCTCTTCTTCTTTCGCCAGCTTTATCCTGAGAGCATGCCCCACTCCATCTGCCCATTTGTCCCATAGCATCTGTCCACCACCAGGGGGTTACTGGGAGACCGGGCACATTGGCAGTTCGAAAACATATGCGAGTCCCTCCGAGCGGTTTTGGTGGAGGAACATAGACAAGGATGCCAAAGCTTATGTCGCGGCATGCCCAACTTGTCAGTTCTGCAATGTGTCCGGCACCGCTCCCAAAACACCGGTGCAGAATTTTGAGCCACCTACCGCTCCATTTGAAATAATCGGAATGGACCACGTTGGACCTTTTCCGAAGACGAAAAACAGCGACAGATATATTCTCGTCGTCGTTGATCACTCTACAAAATGGATCGAAGCCGAAGCGGTCCCAGACACCACCGCCCCACACGCCATTCAATTCCTAAGGAGAAACCTTGAGTCGCGACATGGCACACCCAAGCGCCTGCTCACGGAATGCGGAAGTTCATTTATGTTAATTAAAAACAATTCGAGGCTGCTTTGAAATCATATGGTGTGGGGAAGTCCCCGGACCTCGAAAAAGACAGGGACCTCGAAAAAGACACGTCCCTTGCTCCGAACGCCCAGCAGACGACTGGGAGTCTTCGTCGACCCTTCGTCCACGACACTACTGGTGCCTGCCTCGCCGTTCTGAAGAGCCGTCGACAGACGCTGACCCGACACCATCGACGCGCCAGAACGCGTGAGCCTTCTGAGCATTTTGAACTCTTTTCAACACTTACTGTAGAGACGCAGTACATTTATTTATTTATTTATTTTTGTTACCCTCAATCTCCGAAGCTTTACAGAGGGGAGCGGGTTACAACATGAAAAATACAGAACAACGAAACAAAACGTGCTATTTTATACATGAACAAGACTAAAGCAAGTAACATCTCTACTCAATGAAACGCAACAAAAGTGAAACGTAAAAATAAGGAAATCACAAAAAGCAAATAGTGAATGTGTTAAAATTATACAGTACTATAGCAAGAAAATGTAGAAGAGAAATGGCACACACACAAAGGATCAAAAATCTACTAGAAAACGTCGGCATCTTGACACGAGCAGACAGAAATTCGTAGGGAGAGGGAATAGATCGGATGACTAAGGAGAGCTATCGCGATGTAGGTGAGCTGATAAAGAATGACGAAAAAGGGAGTGATCAGAAATGGAAACCATGTCAGCTGGTAGCTGATTCCAATCGTTTGATGTGACCGGTATGAAGGAGCAAGAATATGTGTTTGTGTAGCAGAAAGTACCTTTAACCTTGTGTTCGTGGTCTATCCGAGAGGAGTGATATGTGGGAGGCGTAATGAGCTCACTACGCAGCGATGGATGATGGTAGGTCTTATGGAAAAGGCAAAGGCGGAGGTACTTGCGACGTAGTGATAAAGGTGGCAGTGACAAATGGTGCTTCATTGCTGTTGCGCTTGACGTACGGTGATAATCCGATAGAATAAAACGTGCAGCGTTATTTTGAATTAGCTCAAGGTAACTAATCAAGTTTTCGTGGTGAGGGTTGCAGATTGCAGCAGCGTACTCCAATTTCGGGCGCAAGAGGGTTTTATAAAGAAGCATCTTCAAGGAAAGTGGGGCGTTGCTAAAATTTCGACGTATGTATCCCAATGTACGGTTAGCATTGTTCGTGATGACCTTAATATGGGCATTCCATGTTAGATTGAAAGAAATGGTAACGCCTAAATACCGGTATGACGATACGTGGTCAAGATAAACATCACCCAGTTTGTATGTTGAGGAGTCATTAAACCGGCGAGAGACCGTCATTAGCTTGCATTTGTTGGGATTTAATTTCATAAGCCATTTGTCACACCAATTCCTAATGTTGTTTAAGTCTGTCTGCAAGATGTTCCTATCATCATCGGTACGTATTTCTCTGTAAAGCCCACAGTCGTCGGCATATAAATGAACGGATGAAGAGACGCAGTTAGGGAGGTCATTAATATATGTTAAAAACAGCAGTGGTCCCAAAACTGAGCCCTGTGGTACACCTGATGTTACGCTTATTTCCGGCGAGTCATGACCGTTAACAGTGACGTACTGAAGACGGTTTGTTAGAAAGTAGTCGAGCCATGCCAGTACATTCGAGTCGAGGTTGAGAGAGGAGAGCTTGTGCATTAGTAAAGCGTGATTGACTTTTTCAAATGCTTTTGCAAAATCCAGGAAAATGCAGTCAATTCGAGATTGTTTATCAAGAATGGTGTGCAGGTGATGAGTGAAAAGAAGCAACTGGGTTTCACAGGAAAACGTACGCCTAAAACCGTGTTGGGCCGATGTAAAAAATGAATTTGATTCTAAAAATTTCGCAATATGTGAGTGCAGTACATGTTCCATTAGTTTACACGGAATGCTCTTTAGTGAAATGGGCCGATAGTTAAGAGCGGAGTGTTTATTACCAGACTTTTGTATCGGCACAACCTTACCGACCTTCCAGTCCAGCGGCAAGGTTGCTTGGTCAAGTGACTGTTGGAAAATCTTGCACAAGAAGAGAGACGAATATGTGCTTGTTTGTTTGAGAAACTGAGTTGATATTGCAACGAAGCACTACGGTAGAAGACGATGGAGACAGCGCCGAGGAAGACGACGTTCGCTGATGTTCACGCGGACGGGGCTCCATCTTGTATGCCTGCGTTCTGTCCCTTGTACAAAGCGTGTAAATATATATTAAATACAGTCTTTCTTCCCCGTAACAATATTGTCAGTCCCACATGATGAGGATGTTTTTAAGGTGTCAATTAAATTCGCAATTCCCGCAGAATCAAAAGTGATAGGAAACATTGAGCAGTAGTCACGGCACACAACTGCGTCAACAGGTGCAGCAGTGTTTCCCAAGAAATTGGCCGAAAAAATATTGTTAAATAACGCGGCACATTCAGATGCAGGCAGCGGTTCACCAGAGTCATCGTTGATTGATAAATCCGCATTTTGGTTAGAATTGATAACGTTCCAAAATTGCCGGGGGTTCCTTGATAACAGTTCAGGCAACGTATGCGTTTGGAAACGATTCTTAGCAGCACGCACAGCTTCCACGTATTCTGCCTCAGCATTTTGATACGTTACCCAGCGATCTGTAGTATTTTGCAACTTGGCTGGGCAGAAAAGGCGCTTTTTTCTATTAGACAAACGTTTGAGATGCGTGTTATACCACGGTCTTTTTGTATTGTTCCGTGTGCGTCGAAGTGGAATGTGCGCATTGGTGAGATAAGTAACTAGGTTTTTGAAAAGATCCCAGTTCTCTTGTACACTTCTCTCTTCAAAATTGCAGCAAAAGGTGTCTAAGTACGCACACATATATTGGTTAATGGCGTCAAAATGTGCATTGCGGTAGTCTCGGATGTATTTGTCTTCTTCAGTTCCACGTGAAAAAGACATGGTGATGTCGAAATCTAGCACCAAATGGTCGCTCAGACCAGGAAGATAAATAATTAGGGATATGAAGTCTGGATGTGCTGACAAAACTAGGTCTAATGTATTAGACGATTCATTAGTTACCCTTGTTGGTTTCGTTGCAACCTGGGTGAAGTTAAAACAATTAGAAAAATCTAGGAACTGTTGGGATTGTGTTGAAAAGGGGTCGAGCAGAGGAACACCAGTGTGCCAGGTGATGTTAGGAAACTACATATCATGTAATTATTATTGTCTAGTCTTGTGCTTTGTGTGCGCTCTTGTTGAAGTGTGTTTGTGCATCTCTGTGTATTTGCGCTCCAATACATGTTCGTGTGCTGTGCCAGCCAGCGTCTTGCGTCTCTTCCTTGCTGGCGTCGGAGGCGTCTCTAACTTGCCTCTTTGGGCCTGCTCCCTCGAACCTATTTATTTCGTAACATATGTATAGAGCACGCAACTACGTCCGTGAATCATGCGCAATGGAACGGCCTTGTTGAGCGCGTTAACCGAACTCTAACTGACGTTCTGGCGTCGTAAGTCAATGCGTCACATAGTAACTGGGAACGTTTTCTTTCCGATACCGTGTTTACATTAAAGACAACCAAGCGAGAAACTACAGGCGACCCCATTTTTACTGGTTTATGGACGACCGCCATGGATACCTATTGACTCTCAGCTTGACATGCTGTCGAACCAGCCCGCTCATTTCTTCGGGAACAGTTGCTAAGCGCCGCGTACATGCCAGAGAGCACATGGTTGACGCAAGTACCCGTACTCGAGCAGCATGTGCAGCGAACTGTCGTCCGCGTGCATCGTACAGGCTTGGAGACCTCGTCTTATACCCCTGTCACACGAGAAGGTTTAAGGTCATTTGAATCTAATGCCATTCGATGCGTCAAATGACATTAGATGACGTGCGCTGTCACACGGAGCAAGGAAATGTCATTTACAGGTGGTAGCAATGGCGATGCATCACAGACAGAAATATAAAGAAAGGTCGCAACTTATGGAATAAAATTTTGCTATTTATACCAAGCGTTAGTAAAAAATGCTTTTTGCAGGATATCATTCACATTCAAGCGTTTTTAGGCCGCTCTCTAGATGTTCGGAAAAGAAATCGCGCATACAAAGACGAGGCGAGCCTGAAGCCGCATAGGAATCCAAAGCAATATGGCCGACATGGCGGGTTGCGGCAACGCTGCGGAAACTTCACCAGCCGATCGCATACGAAGTATCACTGCAGCGTATTTCTGCTTGCGCGCAAGACGCGTCAACGAGGAAAGACTTCTAGGGATCCAAATAGAAGAGCAGGCGAGTGAGTCGCGAGACATTGAAGAGCGGCTGCGGGCTAGTGTGTTCACCGTTGCTGCTGTAATGACAGCGGCGTTCAGTGTTCAGAGAGAGCGCTGGAGCTTTCAGCGAAACGAGCGATGGTTTGAGGACACTCTACCTCATCTAGGGGAGGATCACTTCAAACAAGCGTTCCGCGTGTCACCGTCTACATTCAGGTAAGCGTTGAGCCGTGCTCCCCCCGATGGTTGCAGAAATATCGTGTCTTACACAATTTCGACCTCATCTCTCTCTCTCTCTCGCTTTAGATACCTTGTGGAATCCTGCAGGGCATCTTTGCAGCGCCAAACTACAAATATGAGGGAAGCGATTTCCGTGGAGAAGAGAGTGGCCGTGGGGATGTACCGGCTATGTTCAAGCGCGGAAGACAGGACTATTGGGGACCTCTTCGGAATTGGAAGGTCGACCGTGAACACTATATATAGAGAATTCTGCAGGACAGTGATCGATTGTCTCGAGGCAGAATGGCTACGCATGATGCACCCGAGGGAGTTGGAAGAGCACATCAGAGAAAGTTTTGCCATGCACGGTTTCCCACAGGCTGTGGGGGCCCTGGATGGGTGCCATTTCGCAGTGTCGCCACCAAAGGAGAATGCAGCTGACTACCACAATTACAAAGGCTGGTAAGTGCTTTCGTATTTGTCATTTTTCACCGTTTGTATCCCCCTCTGTGGTATGCATAAAATGTGCTGCCCTGACGATCACAAGCCACCGTGCCAAAACGTTATCTCAGTGTACTTATGCAGAAATGTTGAGCTTGTCGGTGAAGCATGCTTCACACAGCATCTTTTTATTATTGCTATTACTGAGTGAAACACAATGCGCTATGCTGATAGGCAAATGTTGGCATCTGTATGTTATAGAGCTTCGTTCCGCACTTTCTTTTATTGTTCGCAGGTACAGCATGATTCTCCTGGCAGTTGTCGATCATCGATACCGCTTCCGCTACATAAGTGTTGGGGCACCTGGTAGGTGCCATGATGCATATGTCTACGGCCGTTCAAGGCTGTGTGAACTATTAGAACATGGTCTCCTCAAGTCTCCAGCAGTCATTATCGAAAACTGCTCTGTCAAGCCCGTCATACTTTGTGACCAGGCCTTCCCGCTGACAGAACATTTGCTAAAACCTTTTCCGTCTGCCAAACCTGGGTCTGTTGAAGCTGTATTTAACTATAACTTGTCGAAAACCAGGCGCATTATCGAAAATGCTTTCGGGAGGTTGAAGGCACGGTTTAGGTTCACAATGAAAAGGATGGAATTCAGCCTTCCAAATGCTAAACAGGCTATTAGAACAGCCTGTGTTCTGCATAACATCTGTGAGTTTTTCAGTGACACCGTGGAACACCACTGGGAGCAAGATGTGCAAGATTTGGAGACATTATATCAACAGCCCTCCCACAACACCAGTGTTTCTACAGGACAAGGCCAAGAAATAAGAGAAGCACTTGCTAAGTATTTCTGGAAATTGGCTCAGCAAAATGTACCATTGTCATGATTGGCATATCACGTGTAGAAAATCCTGTGGTCCTGTTATGTTTGTTTGTACTTGTATTTGTTACCGTGTTTTTACATCAATTGCAGTAGGATGCTCCTGTTCATGAGCAAGTAGACAATTCAGTAGTCCTGTTATGTGTTTATACCTACATTATATTTGTGTTGCTGTGTTTGTATTTCAATCGCACTATGATGGTTCTGTGCAGGAGCAAGAGTACATGCAGTAAAGCATTCAGAAACACCACAGAAGCATTAAATGATTTATTTGAGAAAATTATAATTTTTTCGTGAGGTCTTTGAGGACTGACACAAGTTCCTGCTCGCGCTTGCCACTCTCCTCCTGAAGCAGGAGTTGACGCCTGCGAAGGTCGTACTCCCGCTCCCGAGAGCGCTCAAGTGCTTCGCGCATCTTCCACTGCTCATCAAGAATTTCCTTCAGCACGACAATGCATCCTGAGGGCGGTTTTTTCTTGGAGGCAGCCTGTGTACGCTGGGGAGTTGGAGGCCGCCCCGTTGCTGCTGATGCCGTCTCTGCTGTTGCTGTCACTGGTGGTGCTGTCGCTGGTGGTGCCATCTCTGCTGGTGGTGGGGTGTCCTCTGCAAGGTCCCTATTCTGTGATGGGGCTAACTCGAAGTCTGGCTCTACAGGTTCTTCCAGTGGCACATTACCCACTTCCATTTGATAGATAATCTGGAACAGGCAAAACACGGGCCCTCAGGACTCAGACCATAAACTTCAACCGTGTATAGCAGCAATCAAGTCTGCACTATCAAGAAACATGCATGTGACGAGATTTCGTCGCACAATTTATAGTTTCACACTGGGGTAAAAAATAAATCCATGTATACGACAAACATATGTAGCCGGATTCACATTATTGTTATAACGCTACAAATATGTCCTCAATATTTCCACTGACACATACGACAATAATTTCTAGCCAGATTCACATTGTAATAATTCTACAAATATGTCCTGAATATTTCCACTGACACATTGACACGTGCTTTCCTCACCTGCTCAACTGTTTCGTTGTTGCAGCCGCTCTCCTGTACAAGTGAGGCATCATTGATGGGCAATGTGCCAAGAAACTTTTGTATGGCCCAATAAAAGGGCCATCGGATGCACCCCGATCCCGTTCTTTTGTTTTTGTTGATGTCTCTGAAAGTATTGCAAACCACATTACAAATGATGCTGCATAGTCCAAATAAAATGTGTCATGCTCAACATGAATGTTAGTGCGACTATTGCAAATCGCAATACAAATCCTGCACAGTGGGAATAAATTTGTCGCATTCAAAATGAACACCTTACAGTGGGATTACTGCAGAACGCAATGCAATACAAATGATGCTGCACAGTGTGAAGAAAATGTGGCACGCTGGACGGCCAATGCTGTATGCTAAATGCAGCATAATACCAGCGAGGTGCGTGTGTTTGGCCAGCGCAATGTGCTTTTCGTATCTCGCAACAGTGCGAAGCGGCCTGCACAAACAAGAAACTTCAATGACATCCCCAAGACGGCCCGCCACAACCACTTCGCGGATCGCGCACTCGGTGCACGTGTTTTCAGACTCTTCGTCACGTGAAGCTGTCACTCGGAATAAACAAAACCCGGATGGGCATCTTGCACCGTTCCATCGTAAAGGGTCAATGCACGCTGCTCATCTATATGCATCGCAATATATTTCTGGGGCCGACTCGCGACGCGAGCCGTCCTAACCACGCTAGCCCAAAGCATCGAAAAGGTCGGTTCGTTGTTTCTCGCATGAGTACGCATTGAAAAGTAGGAGTACACTTACCTGTATTTATTGGCCAGGTTCTCTATTTTGCTTTTTACTTCTTTGACTGTTCGGTCAATTCCGGCGGCGCGCAATTTTTCCACGATTGCAGCATAAACTTTCGCATTGCGCTTAGCCCGCCGCAAGTCGCCGATGTGCTCCTCCCATATCCTTATTAAAGTAAAGGTCTCGGTCTCGGTCCAACGGACCCTTTCTTTGGGTGCAGCGGGCTGCGTGTCGTTCGCTTGATCTGAAGCCATAGTCCATTGCAGGCAGCTATCACAGAACACGACGGTACCGTGGCGATACTGAGCACACACACAAGCACATGGCCGGCAACGGGGGCAACGCTGTTTACAATGTTGCTGGGAACGAGGATACTGAAACTCTTGAGAACAAATAAGTTTAGCCTATTCGCAAAAAATAAAACGCTACACTTCAAAATAAGAACAAATTAAATAATATGATTCATTATGTAATTTTATTATATAACTTGTTCGCGGCTTCCTTGCGGCGAGAGTATTCCGCAGCGATAGAAACGCATTCGAATGAGTTCACCGAACTCATTCGTTTTTAGAAGTAGTTCTCGTCGAATGACATTAGATGTTCCAGTGTGGCAGCGTGCTAAGCTCATTAAATGTAAATATCATTAGATACAAATGACATTAAACCTTCTCGTGTGACAGGGGTATAATATTTACTGGTGAGCCTCCTAGTTCTCTTTCTCCACTGCGTGTCAACGCTCTTTCTATATAAATAGCGGAACAACTTCACTGCCCACCTACTCTCTTTCATATTCCTTAGCCTCTCTTCAAACCTTATTTTGCTCTGCGCTTCCCTTGCCTCAAAACTCGCCCATCCCATATCGCCCTTTACAGCCTCGTTTGTAGTTTTCCCGTGGGCACCCAACGCGAGGCGTCCCACAGTTCTTAGATTCACATCCATTCCTGATTGTATCTCTGGTCTCATGCACACCACTGAGTTCCCAAATGTAGGGTGAGGGTTAGTCCGCAGCGCCACGAACTAGCGGCGGTGAAAGGTGGGAACTAGACCCGAAGCGCAGGGGGGCGATCGGAGATCGGCTGTTCGCTCGAGAACGCTTTCCGAACCACGGCCGGTCTGGACGCGCGCGCTCGCTCCCTCTTTTACGGCCTGAGCAGCTGCCACGACTACAATGGATCTGTTTCTATACAGGACGACGGCGCGTTCCGCGCGAGGGCGTCGCGAGCCAACCCCCCAATGCGCGTTGCTCTGCATGCGCTTCGTATGGTATACCAGCTATTCCCACTGTGCTAATTATTTTTTCCGCATGTAGAAAGTGGTGGAAGCAGTACAGGTGCGTGTGGGGACAGTCTGGCTTTCTAGGTACTTATGCACTCGGCAAAAGAAGAGGCACACTCAGTGCTACTAGCAACAAGAATGGGTTGGTTGGTTGGTCAAACTTGACCATCTTATATTTGATGGAGGCGAAAATGCTTGGGGCTTGTGCGCTTGGATTTAGGTGCACCCTAAAGATTACCAGGTGGTCGAAATTCCCGGAGCCTTCCACCACGGCGTCCTTCATAAACATAACGCAGTTTTCGGATGATAGACGGCATGCTGATGCAGATGTCCCGAAGTGCGTCCTTCTGCTTAGTTTCTACAGTGAGACGGATTTGCTCAGCCTTGTGGCGAACCGCTCAATTGTGTGATTGTCAAAATGTCTCCCGGAACCATCATATGAGATTGTGACGTTCTTCGAGAAGGCAGTGAAATATCTTTACCGAAAGAAAATCCTCGAGACACTGCAATTTACTGTTCAGTCATATCTTGAAGATTCGCCGCTTCTGGACTGTCCGGAAGGTGTGGACAAGAGTCACGCCAGAGTGTCGGCGCACATCATCTCTGAAAAGTTTCTCCAGATTCTTCTTGTGAACTACACAAAAAGTTAACAGATCAGAATGACAAGCCTTCTGGCTATATTCACAAGCCCACGCGGAAACATTTCCGGCTGTGAACGATGTGACTACTTTAAACTAGCTGTAAGCATCACGACAGTGTTTTACCAGCAGTGCTTTTTTTTTTCTTTTTCAGTTCTTCTTGTGCATTATATTATTTTAGTACCAAGGACAACATTCTGTATGATGCTGAACGGTTTCTGTGAAAGTTCTTAATTTTTCTTCGCCTGCGGCGTACGTTATTCCATAAAAAGATTTTTCTCATTTCTTTACTTGCACGCTGATGACCGCATCTGGACACGCGAGAGCTTGGGTATTTATATGCATGCAGGGAATCAGCGTGGTGTGGTGCGAGTTTTATTATTATTATTATTATTATTATTATTATTATTATTATTATTATTATTATTAATATTATTAGATGCGAAGCAGCCCTGACTAGCCTGTGTAACGCTGTCCCTCCGAACAAGCGCGAGGCAACGCGCTTCCTTCGGCGCAGGTGTTGGAGCGGTGCCAAGTAGGTCACGCCGCAGCTGGGCGTTGACGTCACGCTCCCCTCGCACGCTTCCCTCGCAGGTGCGCGCGTACGTCACTCTCCCTCACCCGCCGGAGCGCCCGCAGCTGCCGGCTCCAACGCCCGCTCGCCTCCCGTGTCTGCGTTTCAAACAAACGTTTACACCAGTAAACGCTACACCGAGTTTCGCTTCAAACTGTTCTTCCAGCACCCGCGTTAGCGCCGTTCAACCCGTGACGCCACCCGTGCGCAACGCTGCTGCTTCGCATCCCATCAGGGTTCCCTTCGGGGAGATGGTCCAAGTTTTTTATTATGTTCCTTCTGCTGTGATTGCGACTCACGGCTACTTGTGGGGAGTGTGACTTTCCCCTTTTCGAGGTATTTATTTTAATAATAAAGCAACAATTGCGACAGCTTGAATAAAAATGACCATATTTTATCATCTTCAAGTACATTAATGGTTGGCATATGTGCATTTGACGTAAACGTTTTGGAAACCAATTTCTTTCAAAAAAGAATGTTTCGTGTCAATTGTTCTTACGGTCGGTGACGAATCATGCGGCCGAGCCTTCTGAGCGCGACGCGCATCGGTAAGTGCTCTCACGAGCAGCAGAGGCGGGCGAATCAGTGGCTTGTGCCTCTCCCTCGGAAAAGCGGAAAGCACCAGAGTTGCCATATATATGCTTGCTACCATATTCTCATCGCATTGGTACCATGCATAGCATATAGAGGAGCTTCAGAAAGTGACACGGCAAGTCTGAGGCCGAGCATTCCAAGCGCGCGCTAGCCTCCGCAACGGCCGGGAGCTGGTTTAGAGCGGGTTTAGAGCGGGTTGGCTCGGAGCGCCCCCGCCAAGTTGCGGCGATAGGTAGCAACAGCCCCCCGTGCGCAGGCCGTAAAAGAGAGTCCGAACACTGACGTCAAAAAGTGGGTGGTCCGCGATAGCTTTGAGCAATGCTTTGAGAATGGGAGGAGCGCGGCCGGCGTGGCCAATGGGGAAGCGGCGCGCTCCTCGGATGATGACGTACTCCGTTTGTCGTCTGCTTCTGAAAGCCAAAATGTTTCTCCCGAGAAATTAAGAGAGCTGCTCCTCTTAAAAACGGTGCTTTCTTCTTCTCAGACGTAAACACGCTCTTAAGCATCAATATCTTTCTCTGGAGGTTCGCTAAGCGGTGTCGCGGGCGCGAAAAACAAGAAGCGTGCGCGTAAGTGGCGTCATATCTAAATTTCGTGTCGTCGTCTGCTGCTGCTATGTCCTCGCACAAAAACGTGCATCTCGGCCCGCGGGTGCTCAGAGGCAGAGGGAGCTCCTTCTCGCATTTTTGGAGGTGCACCCCAACTGTGAAAGCCCGACAAACTCTTCACTACCGACAGCGCGCTGGAAACTTCCAGTAGCAAAGAACATCAACATGCGCAGCTCTTTTCTCTCCGTCGAAATTCCACTGGCTTTTTGGCACCCGATTTCCGATCTCCTGACCATTCCCTCGCCTGGAGTGTGGGACACCGTTCACCGCGACTCAAGCCTGGAGAAACAACTCCAGGCTATCAGACGAGCAGAGAAGGTGGCGGCGAGGATTTTTTTTTTCTAAAATAAAGTTGTTTTCTCTCTCGGGATCAAGTTCGGTGCACAGCCAAGGTACTGTTCGCTTCGACAGGCGAAATTGACGCTGGAATTCACTTCCTGTCAAATCCCCAAATACATCGCGAACCTCCAGCTGCTCCGCGTCCTATTTCAGCAACGACAATGCGAGGACTCAGCGCCCAAGTGGACCGCCATTTCCCTCTGTGACGCAACATTGCGCAGCCGCAGACGCCGTTTCAATCCAAGCGGAGCCGCTGCCGCGGCCACTGTTCGCAAAGTGTTCGTAAATCGCTCGTAAACCGTTCGCTGAGCGATCGGCCTCGGGCATCGTTCTCCGCATAGCAGACGACACGCTCGGTTTGAAAATGATTGACAGGGAATTGACGTCAATTTGACGACACCGAAATCTCGGGGCCCCGGAAGCCTCGACGTTCCACAAGTCGCTACAGATGGCGAAAAAAAACCAACCGCGGCGCGTTCCATCAAGTTGCGCGCAGAGTGGAACTACTAACCTAACCCCATATTTTAGTTGGAAATTTTCCTGCTAGGGGCTCTCAATAAGGCCAAAAGGCGTAGGCACCAGAAACAAAGTGGCCATATTACATCTAAACAATGATGATGATCGTACATGCAGCACCATCTTTTGACCTTATATTTTATAGTTTAGGACGCCACCGCTACCCTATTTTTCGTTGCACTGTCAAAGGTACAGTTTCTCTTCTCTAATTTGGTTATAGGTAGGTGTTCCGTGGGCACGCCCCGCGGATGACGACACCGGAGCGGCGCTGGCCAATCGCGTGCGGCGATTCCGAACACTTTTGCACAAATACAAGATCGGCCTGGCAAACAATGCCAGCTCGTCGCACCGTCCTTTTATTTCAAAAAGTAGTCGAACAGGTCAAAGTGTGGGTGGTTAATCACAGCTACACGCTCGCTCCTGCGAAAGCAGAACGATGTCCGGAATCGAGGCGGATTATCGGCATCACGATCACCTTTCAACGTTGCTAGAGTGCGCACTCTGCCTTTTAACGCGAGAGCTCGTTTCGTAGAAATACCACCGTCGGTGTCGGTGCGTGAGCGAAAAATCGGCCGTGAGCGAAAAATCGAGAAAGATGCAAATAAAATAAACAGTACAAATCTTCGGTCCCACTGAGGATCGAACCCGGGCCGTTTGCGTGGCAAGCAGGTGTCCTACCACAAAGCCACGATGTTACTTGGAACTGCCTCGGAAAAAAACACTACATAAATGTCAGGTAGTGGAAGGACTCTCCTTAATGCATTTTGCTTGGCAGGTGTCACGACGAAAATGAGCCCATTCGGCAATTTGTAGGCTCATTCGGCGATTTGTAGGAGGAATAAACTTTATTGAGCATATCAAGCAAACAGCAAACATTAGCTAATATGCTGCCATCTGTGACACATTGTGAAAAACATGTCTCGACTACCATGGCCTCCGAGACGGCGAGCGCGCCCACCATCTCGGAGGCCATGCGACTACAGCAATTACAGCAGAGCCTATAGGGTTTCGCCGTTCTTGGACAGGGAACATATTGCCACGTGCATTTATCTGTGCTAGCGTTGGTGTTTCAGTGACAGTTTCTTTTGGCTGCATGGTTTGCACCGACGCGTCGCTGTAGCGTTGGAGCTGCGTTTGTTAAAACTGTGGCTCATGTTCTGTTTCACCATGTCACGAGACGCTCGCGCTCGAAAGCGTTCCTTGTCGTGAATATAAGTGCCGGACTGGTGAGAGCGCGCGGCCATTCTTACCGCCGACGCTCGACTGCGCATGTTGTTTTCGCCGTCGCCGTTGTCCGCCGCGGTGGTGTAGTGGTTAAGGTACTCGGATGCCACCCAAGAAAACGCGGGTTCGATCCTGGCCGCAGCGGTCGCATTTTCGATGGAGGCGAAAATGCCAGAGGCTCGTGTGCTGTGCATTGTCAGTGCACGTTAAAGAACCCCAGGTCGTCTAAATTTCCGGAGACCTCCACTACGGCGTTCATATTGTATCTCTTTCACTCCCTTTCCCCTTCCCCCACGGACGCTTAGCCGTGCTCCCTACATGGGCTGCAGAACTGAGCGTCTTTCCCTTAACTAATCCACAATCATCATCATCATCCGCAGTAGTCTAGCCAGAGCTTGCTTTTGGGCACAGGTTCGCCTGAATAAAATTTCATTCTTTTCATAGTCCCTTCGTCTGGTGTGTTCAAGAAAGACCATCACGTCAACGTGACAATATCATATCAAGCAAACAGCAAACATTAGGTAATGTGCTGTTTGCCGTTTCACCGACCATAAGGCGATGCTTGTTGCGGTTGGCCGGAAGAGGTCTCCAGAAGAACAAATCGAACAGCTGTCAGATAGTTAACGCAAGAAGGACGACAGAATGTGACCATTTACGAATGAAGGTGCTATTAAATAGATCGGAAACCTCTACCATTACTATAGATATGTCGTGCGCAAGTGTGTGTGTGTGTGTGTGTGTCTGTGTCTGTGCGTGTATGTGTAACAAACTGAGTGGTTGAAGTTCACACTAGGGACCGAATTTCGCTATCGCGTTCAACTCTTAAAGGCGAAGCTTAAGGGTCCCCCAATTTTTTTAGAGGCTTCTCAGATCGAAAAATTCTGCGTGCGAAATATCCACGTGCTTTTGAAAGTAACCACTGCAGGTTAAAACAGTACAGGGGGCGAGCTTTGCATTGCGCCATAAAAAGAAGGGTCCTTAAAAATCGGTTGTCAGTCCCTTTAAGCATCTCTTTTGAAAATATTGGGCCAGGTTATATAGGCCTATATTAAATGTGGTAAATATTAAGATGTATTTTACCACGTGTTATAATTCGATACTAGCTAAACCCCGTTACTATTTTCTGATTTGCTTATAAATGCAAATACCTACAACCTTGCTTTGAACAAAAAATAGTTGTACAAAGCTTGTGTTCTGATTTCCCTTTTGTGTGTTCGTACCTCTTGAAATCAGCATCATCTGATGCTGTGCTACAAGAGCTTCCTTCAGTTCTAAATAGCTGGCACATTTGAAGCCTGAAATTGTTTAAGAAATGAACTGTTACGTGTACCTTATGTTTGTTTAATATTGTCTGCGGTATTTAGCAGAAACCTATTATCTAGATTTGCAGAACTTCCAAATTTCCACCGCTTAATGCTAGTGGCTGTAGTTGCAGCAACGAAAGACTACACAGGTGCTTGGAGAAAGGCACACAAACCATTCTCCTGAAGCCTTTAGAAAGTGAAACATCTCTGATAGTCACTGCCCAACAACACTGCCCCTGCTTGTTTAATTGGTTTTGCACTGCTGTAGCAGTAATAAAGGTATGAACAAATAATGTATCCCCAATTTAATTCTGATCCTTGCTCAAATATACACTTTTCGTCTTGTGCAGGGCACGAAGCCGATCACCTTTGAAAGCTACTCCAGAGGAAGAGCCTCCGGTGAAAGTGAAGAAAGTGACGGATAGCTCGAAGGCAGTGCCTTAGTGCTGGATGCACTCCTCCCGCTCCACCCCTTCCCCACCTTTCTTTTGAGGGGGCGGGGGCAACAGCAAGAAACTTGCTTCTTATTTTTTTACAGGATGTGAGATTAGTCACCCCCCTTTTTTTTCTTTTTCCTGCATTTATTGCATACAAACTCTCCCATTTACTCTGTTCTTTCATTTTTCTTACACCATTGTATTACTCACATAAACTACTTTTGCTTTGTTCCAGATGATGGAATATCCATTTTAACAGATTACTTAATATTTTACCTGTTTTATACTTTAATGCCTGCTTGCAAGTACAAGTACCTGTCTACTGCCATACATTGCTGTGATTTTTTACGACTTTTACCACAAGTACAAGCTTTAATTATTTTATTCTTAGCATGCTTACCAGTCATGCTGTTGTGCATTTCTAGTCTTTTTAAGAGATATGACCAGTGTTTGTTCCTGTACAAGGCTTTAGCACAGATGAATTTAATAAAGTTTTAGCATTATTCGATTCCACTGGTCCTGATTTATTCTGACGCAGCAGTTTGTAAAGGTTTATATGATGCATGCGATTAGAACGCACTATATCATGCAGTGGTGGAGCAGCTGCGCCGAAAGTGGATCTTTGCACCACCATGTGCCATTAGGGGATATACATAAGGCTTTCTGCTCGGGAAACACCTGACGCGTCCGCCATTTTTTGCAGGCTGCAGTCGCGAGATCGTCTGCTTGTGTTAGCATTAGGAGAGCCTGAGATGCAGTTGTTGTCAGGGCTTTTGGACAAATAAAATGCAGCATTTCCTTGCGATATTCAGCGGTGGAACCTCAGCAAAGTTTACTGTGCTCCCCAAAGTCGATTAGGACACAGCAACAAAGTTTTGTGCTCTCACCTAGATGGCCGGCAGTGGCTACAGGCGTACACTGTTAAAAATAAAGTTAGTAAAAAGGTAGTAAATGCATGTATTTACTAAATTCCTGGGTTAACTACCTTCTTAGTTGCTTTCTACTAGCCAGAATACTTTCGAAGCTAGTGATCACTGAAAGAGGCTAGTAAGCCTCTTTCTGTCTAACTAGGTGACTAATAGGCCACTCCTATGTTTTCGGGTGCTTCTTAAATGACTGCATCCGTCTATTAACCACTGCAGCTTGTAGCTTCAATAATAATTTGTTCATTATTTTTGCATAGCAGTTTTATGCGACGTCTTTACATGCATTATCCAAGTAGCAAGCACTGAGAATCTGGATTCAGATTTAACTACCTGCAAATTCTAAGAGGGTTAGTGGTTTCTGGGACTAGTATGTGCTAAGTAATTTCTTATAGTGCCCCGCCACGGTGGTCTAGTGGCTATGGTACTCGGCTGCTGATTCGAGGGTCGCGGGATCGAATCCAGGCTGTGGCGGCTGCATTTCGATGGAGGCAAAATGTTGAGGCCCGTGTGCTGTCCGATATCAGTGCACGTTAAAGGACCCCAGGTGGTCAAAATTTCCGGAGCCCTCCACTACGGTGTCTCCCGTAATCGGAGCTGGTTTTGGGACGTTAAACCCCACATAACAAATTTCTTATAGTGAATATGCCTACTTTACGAGCGTAGTGCTCGTCAACTAATACTGCGCCGAAATTTTCTTTGATTGCGACGCTCACTGTGGATCTGATGTACGTGTGAAAGTAAATGCTTGTGTGTCAAGGAGGTGTGAGCGTAAAATGACCAAGAGAAGCTTGTACGACAACATGTTCCCGGTTATTTGCCATTGTGATTAAAGGGTCCCTGAAACGTTTTTTTTTTACATTGCATCACTGATTAGGCAACACAATCGTGAATCATTCACACCATAAATAAAGCGACGCACCATGCGCTAAGGCAGCTATGGATTTCTGTCGCCTTCCTCCTTACCACTGCTGTTCCTCCTCAACTCGATCTGCTGCGGAGTGCGCGCTAGCGACGACAGCGCCTCCCGCGTCAACCGCTCCGCCGAGCCCCCCGTAGCGACACAGCGCCCCGATATCCTCACTGAGGTCGCCCGCCTCAGCAGTGCTAGCCTCTGTAATAGAGCGCCGGCGACTCGTGTGTGCGCCGCCAGATGCCGCGACGATACTGTTGGCTGAAACGGAGTACGTTGTAGCACGGCCGGTCTGGACGCGCGCGCTCGCTCTCTCTTTTACGGCCTGCGCACGGGGGGCTGTTGCTACCTATCGCCGCAACTTGGCGGGGGCGCTCCGAGCCAACCCTCTCTAAACCAGCTCCCGGCCGTTGCGGAGGCTAGCGCGCGCTGGGAATGCTCGGCCTCAGACTTGCCGTGTCACTTTCTGAAGCTCCTCTATACGCTATGCATGGTACCAATGCGATGAGAATACGGTGGCAAGCATATATATGGCAACTCTGGTGCTTTCCGCTTTTCCGAGGGCACTGATTCGCCCGCTTCTGCTGCTCGTGAGAGCACTTACCGATGCGCGTTGCGCTCAGAATGCTCGGCCGCATGATTCGTCACCGACCGTCAGAACAAATGACACAAAACATTCTTTTTTGAATGAAATTGGTTTCCAAAACGTTTACGTCAAATGCACATATGCCAACCATTAATGTACTTGAAAATGATAAAATATGGTCATTTTTATTCAAGCTGTCGCAATTCTTGCTTCATTATTAAAATAAATACCTCGAAAAGGGGAAAGTCACACTCCCCACAAGTAGCCGTGAGTCGCAATCACGGCAGAAGGAACATAATAATAATAATAATAATAGTAATAAACTCGCACCACACCACGCTGAGTCCCTGCATGCATATAAATTCCCAAGCTCTCACGTGTCCAGAGCTGCAGCGTGCAAGAGATGAGAAAAATCTTTTTATGCAATAACGCACGCCGCAGGCGAAGAAAAATAAAGAACTTTCACAGAAACCGTTCAGCATCATACAGAATGTTGTCCTTGGTACTAAAATAATATAATGCACAAGAAGAACCGAAAAGAAAAAAAAAAGCACTGCTGGTAAAACACTGTCGTGATGCTTACAGCTAGTTTAAAGTAGTCACATCGTTCACAGCCGGAAATGTTTCCGCGTGGGCTTGTGAATATAGCCAGAGGGCTTGTCATTCTTATCTGTTAACTCTTTTGTGTAGTTCACAAGAAGAATCCGGAGAAACTTTTCAGAGATGATGTGCGCCGACACTCTGGCGTGACTCTTGTCCACACCTTCCGGACAGTCCAGAAGCGGCGAATCTTCAAGATATGACTGAACAGTAAATTGTAGTGTCTCGAGGATTTTCTTTCGGTAGAGATATTTCACTGCCTTCTTGAAGAACGTCACAATCTCATATGATGATTCCGGGAAACATTTTGACAATCACACAATTGAGCGGTTCCCCACAAGGCTGAGCAAATCCGTCTCATTGTAGAAACTAAGCAGAAGGACGCACTTCGGGACATCTGCATCAGCATGCCATCCGAAAAATGCGTTGTTTATGAAGGACGCCGTGGTGGAAGGCTCCGAGAATTTCGACCACCTGGTAATCTTTAGGGTGCACCTAAATCCAAGTGCACAAGCCCCAAGCGTTTTCGCCTCCATCAAATATAAGATGGTCAAGTTTGACCGACCTACCAACCCATTCTTGTTGCTAGTAGCACTGAGTGCAACGTTACTAGAATAACCAGTTTTCAAACTCTCCGCTCCCGCTTTGCATGGTAGGCGGCACCTTTTCTGTGCTTGCCGCCAGGCGGCGGGACCGCAGCATCGGGCTCGAGCCGGCGTGGTGTCGTCTGCATGGAAGAGGCGTGCTAGATCGCGTTTGCCGGCCGGTATAGCGTTAGCTCGGTCTACTTGGACATTTGTGCGTTCCTGGTGTAATACTCTCAGTGTACTTTTTTGTAACAACCACAGGCAATGCGTGGCAATTCCTTCAATAGATCTCAAAGTAGATCGGAAGGTATTGCTTGACCGCGCGCGCTGCTTTAACAATACAAACATGCATTTTCTGCACTTTCTTGAGCCACAAAAATTGATGCGCTGGATGTGCACAGCGTTTTCACGAGTGGAACGGGTACTCACCGATGAAGATCTTTTATACGATGTCAGAATTGTGCACCCAGTGCCGCCAGTTTTGTTAAGGATTTCGAATTCGCGCTTTGTGTATCGTACATTGGCTGCATCATCCCGCGGCCACATTAGCATGCTTCTGGGGACAAAAAGACAATTTTCCTAGTACCTTAGGTAATTTAGGCAGAGCGGGCAGTATGCTGGCAGGCCAACATGGGTAGTATAGTGCCGCAGGCCGCGTTTGAGCCTACTACTATCAACACTCGCGAGAACCCTTATACAATAAGTCTAGTAAAAGAAAAAAGCATACGTTTGGCCAATTGTCACACTCCGGGTTATGAAAAACCATACAGAGTACTTCACCACAAGAGTAGCACATCAAAGCTAACTTTGCTTTTATTGCGCACACACACACACACAAAAGATAACACCATGCACATCTACATCCCAGTTGCTCAGTCTCATTTTCACAGCAACTTAGCACGCTTTCTCGCCGATTTCACTGGCACACTAGAATCTTGCTGCTGGCGTATAAACCTAGAATAAAAGTGCATCCGCGTGGTCAAATAGAATTTAATAATTCGCGCAGAAGGCACCTCAAAATGCTCAGTGCACCCAACCCGAGTCAGGACACACTCTGACAGCTCTCCCATAATGCTCCAGAACAGGTCTCCAAACACTTTGTTGTCCTTGGTGCTTCTTTGGACGACATGTTCAATGCTGCTAAGCATAGAGGTCAAAGCACCTGATGGATGCTGCAGTGACCCAGGAACAAACGATTTCATTTCTGTCAAGGCAGCTGCTGCTGGTACGTACCCATCAGACACACAGGTTGCAAGGCAATCTTCACAACTGGTGAACTTGTGCGCCTTCTTTGCGACATACCCGCCAAGATAATAAAGCGCACTCGCTTGTGCAGTTGTGCGGACGTAACTGTGCTGAAGTGTATCAGCAGCCACTGGCTCTCGCAATTCAATCTGCGAAACAACCTTCGCCAGTTGTTCCTCCCGGGCTTCTTTCTTTGCAAGGGCGATGACCTTCTCGTTGCTGAGGCTATCGTTCACTGCCACAAGGACTGGGTCTGCTTCGCCAGTGCAGTTTCCTTTTGTAGCCATCTTTAGTGGCGTGTACAGGCTGAGAAGCCTGAATATCTGGCTGAAATGTGTTATGGTCGGATGATCTTCGTCTTCTCCAAAGCTCCTGACCACTCCAAAAAAACGCTACAAACAGGGAAAGAAAGGGAATATTCTTAGCATGTTGAGCCAGAAACTAGGAACTGTGCAAATGAAGTTTCCAGAGTTGGAAAATAAGGTACAGAATACTCACATCAGGAGCAGCACTAACTGAATTTTGTGTTTAAAATCGCATATGAAATTATTGTCACTTCAGGACCGTGCAACATTCTTGCACTTTTTTTTAGAAATTGATAGATGCTTTCTTTTTTAATTCAACAAGGTGTGCAGTAAAATAAATATAAATAGGCACATACCTCCAAGGGATCTTGATTCAGCTTCGCAGTGAGTACATAAGGTACGTCTTTGCTGTGAAGCAGGGTGATTATGTCCAAGACGGACATCAAGGTTACCCTGAGAGACTCCATTGTCATCTGGGATGCGAACGTTCTGGTGCCGTCCGACCTGCAGGTTCTCTCAGTGGTGTTCACCATTTCAAGGAAATCCTGGATTACCTGCATTAAACTGTTTACTTATGAAGGGTACGCTCACAAACTGTAGTCAAATGCAGGAATAAAAATACAACCCGCTTTTATCACCTTAATTTTGGGGGAGTTCTTGTAGATGCCAGCTACAGGACATTTCGCGTTGAGTGCATCGAACACATTGTTCATTAGAAGGGTGAAGTTTTCTGTGCCCTGTGTGTCTTCAAATCCAGGATACCGTTGCTCTCTATAAAATTTCAGGCCAGTGGCAACGCTCCTACTGAAAAGCTAGAATACAGAAAACAAACATGTAAACTAAAGTAGTAATGGAAATAAAGGCATGTAAATAATCTTCAAAATGTAGACGACCAAGAAAGAATGAGCACGATAGGTACGCCAACATACCTGTGTTGCTAACCGGACACTCATCTTCTCTAGTTTGCCAGGATTAACATGAGATGAAGTGAGTTTAGGAACAACTTTCAGTTGAAATTCCTTCTCTGTGCTCTGCAGCAGCCGGTAATGGCCAAAGTTGATGCAGTCTGAGCCAGCCTGCAAAATGTAAACGAGGGCAATCGCAGCAGCATGTTCAGAAAGCTGGTCAAATTCATGGGCTTACACCTAAGAGCCATGTTACCAAAACATACCTTCGCAAAAATGTGTGTCAAAATGTTATTCCGCACGCACTTCATGATGTGAGGCACGTCACACAAGAAATGAAGATAACGTCCGTCTTCAAGTGATGGATGAGGTATTTTGTTGACATGCTGGCAGATCTTTCCCGACACTCCTACGTGCGTCCACATTGATCTGTTGTTACCGGCACCGTCGCTCACAACTGCAGTAACGGAGGCACCATGTCGCTCAAGCTGTAGCACGGATTCTAGAACTAGCTTAGATAAAACAAAGCCAGGGGCAGCCCCTTTAGTTGCAAAACTTGCAATTGGCTGTACCCACTTCTCGAAAAGTGGAATAAACATGATAACAAGGGCATGGTCAGCTGCCACAGCCGTGTCTCTTCCCTGTGTTGCAAAGTCAACAAAACCATCAAATTTATACGTTGATTTGTTGAAATCAATGCATTCTCGGAGCTTAATTTCGTCCAGCACAAGTGTGCCAAACCGCTGTACCTCAGGCTTGTCCTTGAAGAATGCTTGAATGGCCTTCAGCGCTACTTCATTATAACCATAGTCGCAAGGCACACCGGAAATAATTTGGTTGAGTCGGCTCGAAGTGGGCAGTGGAAGCAGTTTCATGTTTCTAAGTATGTTATATGCTCTTGGGCTGGCCACTCGCAAAAGCAGGCAGTTCAAGAGCCACGTACGTGTGTACCTCACTCCCTTGGGGCCTTTTGCATGCACCTGCTTCAGGGACGTCTCAAATGCCAGCTACTGTATTGGTGGAAGCGTGCTCAAGGCTTGACTAATTGACTGAGATTTCTCACTTCTTAGCTTGTCGTTCAGCATCTTTACTTCCTGGATGAAGGATGCTCTCTTTGCAGATGCCCTCAGCACTTTTTTTCGCAAATTTCTTAGTCTGCTGCGTTTATCGATGAGTACATTTCGCAGTCGCGTGGCCTCTCGAGCAAGTTTCTTGTCATGAGTGCGACATGCTGCACATGTTTGCTGAGGTGACAAAACCTTGCACTTTGGTGATATGCAAGTGTAGCACTGCCTCTGGCATCCTTCGCACGCATGAAGCTTATGTACAGCTTTTAAGAGAGAGGTCAGGTCTTCAACAGCGCGGATGGGAATACTCGCGTAAGCTGTCGCTGCACGACCGTAGGCACTTGCTGTAGCCGAACTTTCGCTGTTCACCACTACGCTCTTCTCAATTTGCAAGCATTCGGTTCCGTGCTTTAACGTGAAAAATGCCACGGGCTCGCCTTCACTGCTGTTATCGCTAACCAACGTGATCATGCGCCAGCCGGGAGGCAGCTCTACTGATTTCATGTCGGCTATAGTCAGTTTCTGAGCGTCAAGAATTTGGGAGCCTTCAGGCTGCTCAAGGTAAACACATGGCGAATCGTTGTGCTGCCCAGGTGTTTCAGTGGAGGTTTGTTTCGTGATTTCACGCCTTGGCTTGCGTTTTTTCGCCGGGGGCTTGGACAAATACGCAGGGAGGTTCGGAAACACCTTTGCAACAGCGTCTTTCGCGAGGCTCCACTTCCCTCGTGGGATTTCAATGGTTTTCCCGTCGATGACATGGACGTAAGTTTTCAAGATGTCCTGCTCATGGAAGTGCAGGTCGCAAACTCGTGACTTCGTTGTCAATTCCTTGTCCGCACGTGGAATTGCTCTGTTCCACGCAGAGCGAAGTCCCAAGTCGGACGGAGCGTAGAAGAAATGCCGGTCTGAACTGCTTGCATCCTTCCGATAGCCGCTCGTGCACCCCGGCACGTAACAGGTCGGCATTTTTCACACAGAAACCTCACAACAGTTACACCACAACAAACATCACAACACAACAAGGCTAAATGGCGCCGCAAAAGCTGGAAAGGGCAGTAGGAATACGGGCTACAGAACAGCTAGCCAACCGCCACGCCAAAGCTTTCGCCGCTTCTGCTACTGCAGCAGCCACAGGCTGGATCCCGTTGCGACAGCAGCGCCAGCACCTAGCAAGCGCGGTGGCGGTCCCGCGCAACACAGGCGAGTTTGAAAACTGATTTTCTTCTAGTAACGTTGGGCCTAATCCTACCCAAGAAGCACCGCGCACGAGGCCCTCGGAGCGGCGACAGAGGAGGTTGGCTTGCCGAGGCTAGCGAAGTCACGTGACGCCGCCTCCTAGTTTTTCTTTCCTCCATGCCTTTTACAGTGCCTGGCAGTTCGCCCTCCGAACGCCGTTGTAGTTCCTCCTCTCCTACCGCTCGCGGCGGCCGCGCTGGGGCGCCACGTAAACAGGGTAGCTAAACCCCTTGATGTTGGAAAGTAACGCTACTCTGAACCACGCCGCGACACCCTCGCCGGAGCCATCAACCTCCTCGTTTTCTCCCCCTCGTTCGCGGAGCCAGCGCATCCCCAACGCTGAATGGCTGCGGCGCGCAATCAGGTGACCTTGACGTCACGAAAGCGACGCACAACTTGTTTTCGCGCGCTTCTAGTTTCCCTCGCCCGCCATGCACCTGTCCAGCGGGGGTCGCCTTGTGGCTCCTAACGTGCGTTTCGCAAGTGTTTCCGGCTTTCTGTGGTGGTGTGAACTTCGTTTGCTGTGGAAATCTCTTGCTTCCATTTGTTTCAATGCAGCAGTAAGCCAGAGAAAGGGCTAGCATGATTTTCGATCCTCCGAGGACAACTGAATATTGTGCGCCGGAAGCAGTAGCTCCAAAACGTCGTGGAAAAGCATGTCCCCCTTCTAAGCACACAGTTCCGTGCGAGTTGACTGTTACAGTTTTCCTTAAGACATTGGTGAAGTTGCATGGAAATGTCGATGTACCTTGCATACCCGGACTCCCCAGACAACACACAACATCCCAGGGACGTCCCAAAAATGTACCGACACCCCACATCCATGTTGGGAAGTCCGAAAAGCGTCCAAGGGAGATGTACTTAGGGATCATCCCAAATACATCCATGGTTGGCCTTTACTAGGACTTCAAATTAGTGCCTTTCAGCAAGTGCCACTATTTGATTACTGCGGCACAACGTCAGATAACCCGGTAATTTAGTTTTGCATGCCGGTGTTTGCTTAATGGAGCGCGCGCGTTTGAAGTCAGCGGTGATCGAGGGTGCAGGTTATAATTTTGTTATTTCTTCCAAAGTAGTGAGTTAACATTCTGAAGTGTAGGCCTCTTGTGCGGATTTGTCACATCATTTTCCGATCACCACACGGGAGCGCCGAAGTCTGCAGAGCCATAGTACCACCGCATTTTGACTTTGCTCATACGCGGTAACGCGGACACAAAACAGGAAACGGCTTAAACGTCTTGGATTTCGTATACAAACACACCTTCCGAAAAGTTGTATTCGAAGCGGTAAAATAATTTGTAAATAAGCTTTGCTATAAAAGAGACATGGGCCGCAAAAAAATCTTTGAACTGATATTTGTCAGAGGTAATAAATGTAAAATTAAATTTTTTTCAAATACGTGCACTTCGGCAAGAGCCTTCACGGCCGACACCCTTAGTCACTACGAGCGGTTTGTGCAGTCTGTCGCCACACGTGGACTGGTGTATGTGGTAGTCAAACTGTCACCAGCTTATTTATCGGCATGTCCAGCGTCTTTGGAATATTCGGCGATCCAGCCTGAGTTAATAACATATTTGAGGTAAGTTTAGAGCATTTCAGTTATTGCATTCTTAGCAGCTTTCTCACATTTTGTTTGTTGCCCCTTCTGTAGTATCTGCTCACGGAAGCAACGGACACGGGACATGGATGCTACATGCGTGCCCACGGTAGGTCGTGTGCTGTGAGAATTGTTACAACGCTAACATTTGCATCGTTTGTACTACTGCCACACTGCATTTTCCTCACTCACGTGTCATATTTTTCTTTAACGCAGACTGCCTTATTTGATAATGAAATGCAGAACACAGAAGAAACAATTTCGGACATCTGCGTCCTCATTCACCTGTGCAGCAGAACTGGCAATAGTCTAGCAGTGAAGAGCACTGGTGGCGGAAAGCGGAGGACACGTGGGAGAATCTATGCATGTGATACTTCCACCGGACTACTGCTGTGCAATAAATAATCGTGGTATTCGCTTTACCTTGGACACTTTTTTTGGGGGGGGGGGGGGGTTTCCAAAGAATTCTCTGGTTAGTGAACGACTGCCGGAATGTGAGAAATTAATAAATCTCACAAAGAAAGAAAAAAATAGAAAGATCCCAATAACCTCCCACAGCCTCGCCATTCGGGACATCCCAGAAACATCTCTTTTTGTATCACTTGGGATGTTTTTCTACGGTGTATGGGACATCCCATGGCACGCCCCTACCTCCCAAGTTGGACGTCCTTTGTAGTCCTTAGGACGTCCATGTGTTGTCTGGGTCTTCGTTCAGTACAGTAGAGAACGACTATATATTTCGTTCACTTCGTGCATTGGACCGTGTTCTCGTGTGTGCGCTAGTTTTCAAATGATGTAATTCATAAGTTAAGGGCCTGTAACTCCTGCTTCGTAATTATGCGCTTGTGTGCGCGCGTGTTTGTGCGTGCGTATATGTATGTGTGAGCTTGTGATAGCGTGCGTGAACGCGTCTGTATGTGTGCGCGTGTTCGCGCACATCATGTGCGCATGTATATGTGCGTGTGTTTGTACATGTTCGCATGTATGTGTCCGTGTGTGTGCGTTCGCGCGTGTATAATGTATGTATGCACGTATGTATGTATGCGCGTGCTTTTATTGTGTGTGTGTCTGCGTATGTATGTATGTGTGTGTGTGCAGTGTGTGTATCTATGTATGCATGTATTTGTTGTTTTGTGGGGTTTTACGTCCCAAAACCAGTTCTGATTATGAGACGCCGTAGTGGAGGTCTCTGGAAATTTCGACCACCTGGGGTTCTTTAACATGCACTGACATCGCACAGCACACGGGCCTCAACATTTCGCCTCCATAGAAATGCAGCCGCCGCGGCCGGGATGTATGCTGTATTTGCGCGTGGTGGTGTCTGTGCACGTGCGTATGTATGTATCTATGTGCGAGCGTGTGTACGTATGTGCTTGTCGCATGTGTGTTGATAATGCGTGTGTATGTATGTGCTAGTCGCATGTGTGTTGGATACATAGATACATGCGTGTGCATGTATCTATGTGCGTGTGGTCGTACGTGCATGTGTGGTACGTGTCCGCGTGTGCGTGCGGTCGTATGTGCTTGCGTGCCTATCTTTGCGTGTGTTCGCACGTGTGTGTATTGTGTGCGCGTGTCCGTGTGTGCGTGTTCGCCCGTGTGTATGTATTTGCATTTGTGCACCGTATGCATGTGCGAGTACGTGTGCGCATGTGGTCGCATGTGCATGCGCGTGTGTGTATTTTTGAGTGTGTGCCTGCGTATGTGTCTACGTGCACCCGTGCGTTCGTATGCGCGAGTACGTGCAATCGTGCGCGAATGCTCATGTGTGCGTGTTCCCGCGCGTGTATGCATATGTATGTGCGTGTGCGCATGTGTTGGTATGTGCGTGCGTGCTGCGCTCGCATTTAACCATGATAAAGTATTGGCACGTGCGTTCTCTATAGGCTCTTTCGAAAACACAGCATGTGTTTTGCACTGTGGCATTGATACAAAGGCATTCGGCCCGCCTGTGCAGGGAAATTCACTTTAAATAGACTATTTTTTCTTCGTTAGATATTTATTTAATGTATAGAGTAGCCAATTACATGCAACACGTTCTCCTGTGTATTCTACGCTGCATGAATTGTATGCGTCACCGTACCGCGAGCCCAACGGACGATGGAGAGGCAAACCGCGCAGCCACTGGCAGGTACTCATTTTTTTCGGTGCGCTCTCGCTTGTTTTAACCGGAGCGTCCGGAAATAAAAACATTTGTCACGGAGTTATACTGGAAGCATACTATCCTCACGCCAGTTTCACAAGGGATAAATTCCTATTTGGCGCTTCAAAGGGCCGAATAAACAAGCGCGCGCAATACATCTCAATGCGGTTGCAACGCGCCACTGGAGGGTTCAGCGTGCCGTGCGCACCGCTCCGGCGCGGGGAGGGAAGAAATCCGAGGAGGCTTGAGGAGGAAAGCGCGCGTGTGGAGGAGACTGTCGTTACTTTCCAACATCAAGGGGCTTTAAGGGTAGCTGGCTGCCTCAATGCGCGCGCTTGCGCGCGTCGGGGCCTCCCAAGGGTAGCTCCCGCCGCTGCGAAGACAATCTTGCCCATTTTGTTTATTGAAAATTGTGTGTGTTATTTCCTGTCTCAGTACGTTTTCCCTGACTGCTTCTTCCTGTCTCAGCGCACTTCAGCTGAAATGACATACTGCTGTGTACTTATGCGTAAGTCTGACTAGGAACGAAAACCACCGCTATTTCGTTGCCGTCCGACTAAGGGGACGTAGAGGAGATTTCCTTTCCTAACCCCTCCCTTCCCCGCCTTGTTTTTCTGAAGGCAACCCCAACCCCGCCTACACTGTAATAATTTTGGATTGCGATGAGAAAATTTCTCTAAACCAGATGTGGAAGAAGGGCATGCACAAGGTATGTGCTTGCATGCAGTCGACGTATTTTTGTTGCGTGTAGCTGTCGTTAATTATTATATTGTGGGAATGTGACATCCCCTGATGAGTTTCTATAGCGTGGCGCTCGCGTTTCCTCAAGCTCCTCTAATGTGGCTTTCCCGCGGGGCACGGAACGTGACGTCATCGGCATGCTCATCGCTGCGCTGAGGATGGCGGTGGTGTTCCCGCGGTGGCGCTACTTGGCGGCGAGTATTCGCGGGCCCGCGGACATGAAACGATCCTCACTCTCATGGCCTTGGGACGTCGTCGCGCGCGGTCGATGCTCGAGCGCGCGGTGGCGATGAGGTCCGCTGGGACGATTTCGCGGATGTCTCTCGCGATCGCCGATTGCGCCTCACTTCGCGCGACTTATCTCGCGAGCAATATAGGCTTACTTTTCCAGCATGGGCGAACACTACTTGCTCGGTATACTGCTGCAGTGAGTCGAATGTCATCGACTACGCGTGGGGTATTGCATTAGCATGCCTGGTTTGTATAGTTCGGCTAGCGTGCGTAGAAGGTGCAAATAAATGCCCTACTGTTGGTTTGCACTGCGGTGAACTGTGTCCTTTGTTCCTCGAGCGTGGGAGAACCCCGTGGCCACCACTCATCTCGCGCCCAACGTGGGGCTCTTGGAACATCGGACAACAGTTTTTCTCGGTTCACGGCAACCTTTGTTTGAACCTGTCGAGATTACGCCTAGCGTGATTTTGATCGCTGGCGTTG
>JABSTT010003501.1:0-27835 GCA_013339685.2 Hyalomma asiaticum | reverse complement strand
GAGGAAATTAAGAAGTGCTTTGGAGATCCAGGCACGAAAAAGAAACGCGCTGAAGCAATGTTGTCGCAGAGGGCTCAGGCCACCGGTGAGACTTGCCGGACATACATAGAGGAAATCCTGAAGCTGTGCAAGACCGTCGACGCCAACATGTCGGAAGAAGACAAGGTGGGCCACATTCTCAAGGGTATTGCAGAGGATGTATACCACTTCCTCATCGGCAAAGAGAGCCTGGAATGTGTCGCCGACGTAATCGCGCACTGTAGAACCTTTGAGACTCTGAAGACTCGTCGCATCAATTCGAAGTTTGGGCGGCTGGCAAACGTCGCAACGGTCGCCGCAGTCGATATTTGCCAAGATTCCACGCCTGCCGACCTTTCCTCTACCATTCGACTCATCGTACGCGAGGAACTCCGTCGGCATCTTTCGACTCCCGTGCAGGCTGGTGACTTCCCGTGCGGCAGTACCTCATCGGCAACTATAAATGCCGCAACGTTTGATGAGCGAAGCTGTCCCAACCGGGTACCACGGTCGAGAGCTCCACCACAAGCGGCTACGTACTTCGAACAGCCCTACGTGCCATGTGACAGCTTCAGTTACAACAGCCAATCGCCTTCGTTCGCACCGGAGTGGGAAGAGTATGCCGAATACTCTCACAACAACACGAACTTCGGTATGCCTCGCGAACTTCCTGTGTGCTATCAGTGCGGCGGTCGCGGACACGTCGCTCGGTTTTGTCCTACGCGACGTGGTCCACGCAGGATGTTCTCTGAGCGGCCCGCAACATTCCCACGGCGAAGCCGACGGCCCGCTTACTCCTACTGGCCTTCGAATAACCGACAGCGCGTGTACCAGCAGAGCATGCGTACTGACTCTCCCGCATCTGTACGGAGCTTGACGCCACCTACTACGCGCCAGCAACGGTCGCCATCTCCACGGCCCCGACCGCGGCTCTCGTCCCCTCCTCCGGGAAACTAGCTGGCGCGGCCGATGGAGGTGAGGTCGCCGGACGTACCGCTGTGCGCACAAGTATGCCTCCACCAGTTTCAATGTTACAGAACCAAGTTCATGTGTTTATTGACGATGTTCCCACGATGGCCTTAATAGACACCGGTGCAAATGCTTCTGTGATGAGTTTAGTATTCAAAGAAAGGCTTGGTCGAAAGGTTATGTTTTATTGGGACAAGCCCGCTACCTTTCGCGCAGTGAGCGGTGCATCTCTGTGTCCGCTTGGCGTATGCACCGTGTCTGTTCGTGTTGCTGGAAATGTGTACAAGGCGGAATTCGTAGTGCTTGCCCATTCAACGCATGACGTTATCCTTGGCATCGACTTTTTGCGAGAGTGCCGCGCAACTGTAGACTGTGGCGCCGGTGAGGTTCTATTGTCCGCTCTCGCCCAGCAGCCTCACTGTAGGAGACAGAACCTCGTTATAGCTAAGGACGCGTTACTCCCGGCTCTTTCCATGGCCAGCGTGAAAGTTACTGCTTCCGAAAGTGGCTGGAATGCTGCCACTCAGTTAGCTCACGTGGGGTTGTTCCTGGAGTTTGCCGCGCTGGTATGGTTTGAGAACCACGAGGACTCGTTGACAACGTGGCAAATATTTGTTGAGGAAATTAAGAAGTGCTTTGGAGATCCAGGCACGAAAAAGAAACGCGCTGAAGCAATGTTGTCGCAGAGGGCTCAGGCCACCGGTGAGACTTGCCGGACATACATAGAGGAAATCCTGAAGCTGTGCAAGACCGTCGACGCCAACATGTCGGAAGAAGACAAGGTGGGCCACATTCTCAAGGGTATTGCAGAGGATGTATACCACTTCCTCATCGGCAAAGAGAGCCTGGAATGTGTCGCCGACGTAATCGCGCACTGTAGAACCTTTGAGACTCTGAAGACTCGTCGCATCAATTCGAAGTTTGGGCGGCTGGCAAACGTCGCAACGGTCGCCGCAGTCGATATTTGCCAAGATTCCACGCCTGCCGACCTTTCCTCTACCATTCGACTCATCGTACGCGAGGAACTCCGTCGGCATCTTTCGACTCCCGTGCAGGCTGGTGACTTCCCGTGCGGCAGTACCTCATCGGCAACTATAAATGCCGCAACGTTTGATGAGCGAAGCTGTCCCAACCGGGTACCACGGTCGAGAGCTCCACCACAAGCGGCTACGTACTTCGAACAGCCCTACGTGCCATGTGACAGCTTCAGTTACAACAGCCAATCGCCTTCGTTCGCACCGGAGTGGGAAGAGTATGCCGAATACTCTCACAACAACACGAACTTCGGTATGCCTCGCGAACTTCCTGTGTGCTATCAGTGCGGCGGTCGCGGACACGTCGCTCGGTTTTGTCCTACGCGACGTGGTCCACGCAGGATGTTCTCTGAGCGGCCCGCAACATTCCCACGGCGAAGCCGACGGCCCGCTTACTCCTACTGGCCTTCGAATAACCGACAGCGCGTGTACCAGCAGAGCATGCGTACTGACTCTCCCGCATCTGTACGGAGCTTGACGCCACCTACTACGCGCCAGCAACGGTCGCCATCTCCACGGCCCCGACCGCGGCTCTCGTCCCCTCCTCCGGGAAACTAGCTGGCGCGGCCGATGGAGGTGAGGTCGCCGGACGTACCGCTGTGCGCACAAGTATGCCTCCACCAGTTTCAATGTTACAGAACCAAGTTCATGTGTTTATTGACGATGTTCCCACGATGGCCTTAATAGACACCGGTGCAAATGCTTCTGTGATGAGTTTAGTATTCAAAGAAAGGCTTGGTCGAAAGGTTATGTTTTATTGGGACAAGCCCGCTACCTTTCGCGCAGTGAGCGGTGCATCTCTGTGTCCGCTTGGCGTATGCACCGTGTCTGTTCGTGTTGCTGGAAATGTGTACAAGGCGGAATTCGTAGTGCTTGCCCATTCAACGCATGACGTTATCCTTGGCATCGACTTTTTGCGAGAGTGCCGCGCAACTGTAGACTGTGGCGCCGGTGAGGTTCTATTGTCCGCTCTCGCCCAGCAGCCTCACTGTAGGAGACAGAACCTCGTTATAGCTAAGGACGCGTTACTCCCGGCTCTTTCCATGGCCAGCGTGAAAGTTACTGCTTCCGAAAGTGACTGGAGTTCACGTTCATTCGACGCGTTGATTGAGCCCCTGCTTTTGCCGTGTATGAAGAAAAATGTGTTTGTGCCGCGCTGTGTGGTATCTCTGACTGGCGGGAAGACTCATTTATGGGTGACGAACTGTGCGCCCGAGCCGGTAGTACTCCCGAAGGGCATGCACCTTGCCTTGTTTCAGGAGGAATGTGACATCTGCATTGGAGCCCTGAGCGACTCAACAGTGTCGGACACCGCTGATGACCCTTTTATGGAATCAGAGTTCTTAAAAATGGTCAGCAAGTCTCTTTCGTCGCAGCAGCGCGGAGCCTTGGCCGGATTGCTCGCCAGACACGCTAATGTATTTGATTTCGCACAAAAGGCATCTATAACTAAGGTACCGAGCACACGCAGTCGTCACAAGATCGACACCGGATCGGCGCATCCTCTCAGACAAAAGCCCTACCGTGTTTCCGCGTCGGAGCGCAAGGTCATCGCACAGCAAGTCAGCGACATGCTACAAACCGGTGTCATTCAAGAATCGTCGAGTCCCTGGGCAGCGCCTGTTATCCTGGTTAGGAAAAAGGACGGGTCATGGAGGTTCTGTGTTGACTACCGGCGTCTTAACTCCATAACCAAAAAGGACGTCTACCCGCTTCCTCGCATCGATGATGTCATCGACTGCCTCCATTCAGCGTCTTACTTTTCCTCCGTAGACTTGCGATCTGGATATTGGCAAATTCCTATGGATCCGGCTGACAAAGAAAAGACGGCTTTTGTAACCCCAGACGGTTTGTTCGAATTTAATGTTATGCCGTTCGGCTTGTGCAATGCCCCTGCCACGTTTGAAAGATCCATCGTCACAGTTGTGGTGGAAGTGCTGGGTAAGCTACCTGCTACCAAGTCATTACGGAGCGACGCCGTCCATTAACGACGGAAAGGCAACACCCCAAGCTTCGCCGCAGCCGTCGACTAGCAGGCTTGGCACCACTACCTGCAGAAATGATCTCGGACGGAGACGCCCCCTCGAACCGAGACACCGTATCGCGAACCCCAATGTCACCTTTCCATTACCGAGAGCCGCGTACTTTCACGGGAAAACCTGGTGACGACGTGGATGAATGGCTCAACCATTATCAAAGGGTGAGCCGATCCAATGGCTGGAATGCTGCCACTCAGTTAGCTCACGTGGGGTTGTTCCTGGAGTTTGCCGCGCTGGTATGGTTTGAGAACCACGAGGACTCGTTGACAACGTGGCAAATATTTGTTGAGGAAATTAAGAAGTGCTTTGGAGATCCAGGCACGAAAAAGAAACGCGCTGAAGCAATGTTGTCGCAGAGGGCTCAGGCCACCGGTGAGACTTGCCGGACATACATAGAGGAAATCCTGAAGCTGTGCAAGACCGTCGACGCCAACATGTCGGAAGAAGACAAGGTGGGCCACATTCTCAAGGGTATTGCAGAGGATGTATACCACTTCCTCATCGGCAAAGAGAGCCTGGAATGTGTCGCCGATGTAATCGCGCACTGTAGAACCTTTGAGACTCTGAAGACTCGTCGCATCAATTCGAAGTTTGGGCGGCTGGCAAACGTCGCAACGGTCGCCGCAGTCGATATTTGCCAAGATTCCACGCCTGCCGACCTTTCCTCTACCATTCGACTCATCGTACGCGAGGAACTCCGTCGGCATCTTTCGACTCCCGTGCAGGCTGGTGACTTCCCGTGCGGCAGTACCTCATCGGCAACTATAAATGCCGCAACGTTTGATGAGCGAAGCTGTCCCAACCGGGTACCACGGTCGAGAGCTCCACCACAAGCGGCTACGTACTTCGAACAGCCCTACGTGCCATGTGACAGCTTCAGTTACAACAGCCAATCGCCTTCGTTCGCACCGGAGTGGGAAGAGTATGCCGAATACTCTCACAACAACACGAACTTCGGTACGCCTCGCGAACTTCCTGTGTGCTATCAGTGCGGCGGTCGCGGACACGTCGCTCGGTTTTGTCCTACGCGACGTCCACGCAGGATGTTCTCTGAGCGGCCCGCAACATTCCCACGGCGAAGCCGACGGCCCGCTTACTCCTACTGGCCTTCGAATAACCGACAGCGCGTGTACCAGCAGAGCATGCGTACTGACTCTCCCGCATCTGTACGGAGCTTGACGCCACCTACTACGCGCCAGCAACGGTCGCCATCTCCACGGCCCCGACCGCGGCTCTCGTCCCCTCCTCCGGGAAACTAGCTGGCGCGGCCGATGGAGGTGAGGTCGCCGGACGTACCGCTGTGCGCACAAGTATGCCTCCACCAGTTTCAATGTTACAGAACCAAGTTCATGTGTTTATTGACGATGTTCCCACGATGGCCTTAATAGACACCGGTGCAAATGCTTCTGTGATGAGTTTAGCATTCAAAGAAAGGCTTGGTCGAAAGGTTATGTTTTATTGGGACAAGCCCGCTACCTTTCGCGCAGTGAGCGGTGCATCTCTGTGTCCGCTTGGCGTATGCACCGTGTCTGTTCGTGTTGCTGGAAATGTGTACAAGGCGGAATTCGTAGTGCTTGCCCATTCAACGCATGACGTTATCCTTGGCATCGACTTTTTGCGAGAGTGCCGCGCAACTGTAGACTGTGGCGCCGGTGAGGTTCTATTGTCCGCTCTCGCCCAGCAGCCTCACTGTAGGAGACAGAACCTCGTTATAGCTAAGGACGCGTTACTCCCGGCTCTTTCCATGGCCAGCGTGAAAGTTACTGCTTCCGAAAGTGACTGGAGTTCACGTTCATTCGACGCGTTGATTGAGCCCCTGCTTTTGCCGTGTATGAAGAAAAATGTGTTTGTGCCGCGCTGTGTGGTATCTCTGACTGGCGGGAAGACTCATTTATGGGTGACGAACTGTGCGCCCGAGCCGGTAGTACTCCCGAAGGGCATGCACCTTGCCTTGTTTCAGGAGGAATGTGACATTTGCATTGGAGCCCTGAGCGACTCAACAGTGTCGGACACCGCTGATGACCCTTTTATGGAATCAGAGTTCTTAAAAATGGTCAGCAAGTCTCTTTCGTCGCAGCAGCGCGGAGCCTTGGCCGGATTGCTCGCCAGACACGCTAATGTATTTGATTTCGCACAAAAGGCATCTATAACTAAGGTACCGAGCACACGCAGTCGTCACAAGATCGACACCGGATCGGCGCATCCTCTCAGACAAAAGCCCTACCGTGTTTCCGCGTCAGAGCGCAAGGTCATCGCACAGCAAGTCAGCGACATGCTACAAACCGGTGTCATTCAAGAATCGTCGAGTCCCTGGGCAGCGCCTGTTATCCTGGTTAGGAAAAAGGACGGGTCATGGAGGTTCTGTGTTGACTACCGGCGTCTTAACTCCATAACCAAAAAGGACGTCTACCCGCTTCCTCGCATCGATGATGTCATCGACTGCCTCCATTCAGCGTCTTACTTTTCCTCCGTAGACTTGCGATCTGGATATTGGCAAATTCCTATGGATCCGGCTGACAAAGAAAAGACGGCTTTTGTAACCCCAGACGGTTTGTTCGAATTTAATGTTATGCCGTTCGGCTTGTGCAATGCCCCTGCCACGTTTGAAAGATTTATGGACACGGTATTGCGGGGCCTCAAATGGGAAATCTGCTTATGCTACTTGGATGACGTCATAATCTTTGGCCGGACATTTGAAGAACACAATCACCGCCTCGACCTTGTCCTAACCTGCCTGGAGACAGCCGCACTTAAACTGAACTCCAAGAAATGTCGCTTTGGAGAACGTGAAACTTTGGTATTGGGACATCTAGTGGACGAAAATGGCGTCAGGCCGGATCCGCAGAAAGTCGCCGCCGTCAGCAACTTCAAGCAGCCTCAATCTATCCGGGAGCTGCGCAGTTTTCTGGGCCTGTGCTCATACTTTCGTCGCTTCATTCCAAACTTTGCGGATAAGGCGCAGCCACTAACTGACTTGCTGCAAAAGGATGTGCCTTTCCAATGGACAAAGGATTGCGAATCTTCATTTAAGCAGCTAAAGTTCTTGTTGACTTCAGGGCCAGTGCTACGCCACTTTGATCCTTCTGCTCCAACAGAAATTCATACAGACGCTAGTGGTATCGGAATCGGCGCAGTGCTCATTCAACGTCATGGCAATTCTGAGCACGTGATCGCCTATGCTAGCCGTTCCTTGAACAAGGCAGAGCGCAACTATACAGTAACGGAACAGGAGTGCCTGGCAGTCGTTTTTGCTGTTCACAAGTTTCGTCCATACGTCTATGGCCGACATTTCTCGGTCATCACCGACCACCATTCACTGTGTTGGTTGGTGGGACTACGTGACCCCTCCGGACGACTTGCGCGGTGGGCTCTCCGCTTACAAGAATTTGACTACACTGTATGCTATAAAAGCGGTAACCGTCATGCAGACGCTGATTGCCTATCACGCCTTCCTCTAGCGACGACTGAGTGCGACGCTGACAACTTTGATCAGTACATCGGGGCTGTTGACTGTCAATTTCCCGATCTGGCAACTTTCAGGACGGCCCAGCATGACGACCGTACTTTGGATCCTCTGTTCGCCTCCGCGAATCAGCACGCCAGTGCGAGTCGCTTTGTGGTTCGTGACGACGTCTTGTACAAAACAAATTACTCCGGCCAAGGGGCACGTCTGCTTCTCGTCGTTCCCCGTACTTTGCGTTCTCATGTCTTCCGCGTCACACACGACGACGCAACCTGCGGCCACATGGGCTTCGCAAGAACATTTCACCGAATTGAGCAACGATTCTACTGGCCCAAAATGCGACGCGACACGGAAAAATACGTCGCGGGTTGCAAGGAGTGCCAACGACACAAGCGTCCCACAACTACCGCACCAGGACCTCTCCATCCTGTACCGCCTCCTAGCTCTCCCTTCGAGACTGTCGGCGTTGACCTTCTAGGCCCATTCCCGCGATCGAACAGTGCCAACCGGTTTGTCGTCGTCTGCGTTGACCACTTGACGCGTTATGCAGAAACTGCTGCAATACCTACTGCAACGGCCTTGCACGTGTCCCAGTTTCTGCTTCGCTCTGTAATTCTACGCCATGGCCCTCCACGCGTCGTCATCAGTGACCGGGGCCGTCAGTTCACCGCCGACGTCGTCGAAGAGACCTTGCGTCTTTCTACTTGCCAATTCCGTCATGCTACACCATATCACCCTCAAACCAATGGTCTCGTAGAGCGAACGAATAGGACTCTTACGAATATGTTATCAATCTATGTCGATGCCAAACACAAGAACTGGGACGAAGTGCTACCTTACATTACTTACGCGTACAACACCGCGAAGCACGAGACCACGGGGTACCCTCCATTCTATCTTCTCTACGCTCGCTCTCCTCGTAGCTATATCGACACTATTCTTCCATTTACGCTGGACGTTCAAACTTCCGTTGCCGAATCCCTCTGTCGCGCAGAAGAGGCCCGTCGCATCGCGCGCCTCCGAACCTTGGCATCTCAAGAACGGTCAAAGACTCGTTACGACGCCCGCCATCAATCCGTCGTATATGCAAGAGGTGACCTTGTATGGCTGTGGACGCCGGTGCGTAAACGTGGTCTCTGCCAGAAGTTCTTGGCGCAATACACCGGCCCCTTCGTCATTCTGGATCAGCTCAGCGACGTGACGTACGTCATTTCTACAGTCACACGTAGTGGTCGTCGTTCTAGCAAGACACAGCTGACACACGTTGCCCGTCTAAAGCCATACTGCCACCAGGTTCCTGACTAACTCGCCCAGTGGGCATCGTCTGTGGACAGGGGAGTGTAACGGGCTAACGGAGAGCAGACGAGGAGGACGAAGCTGAACAGTGCTCGAGCGGCCATCTCCTGCTTTGACTGAGCTACGCGACTGTTCCCATTTTTCCATCGTGTAAATAAACGCGATCCATCGTCACAATATTATGCACTAGGACGCAAATGGTAGTGCCGCCTTCGTAGGAGCCGGAAAGTGCCGGGGTTAGGCCATATTCCTAAAGTGCCAAGACGGCCGGTAGAGAGCCAAGGGATTTGAGGAAGAAAGAAAGGTGTGCTCGCTTTCGCCTGTTCCCGAAAGCTCTCCAGAGTTCCACTGAAGGATTTCGAACTTTAACGGCAAATTTGAAATGCGGCGGCTTAAAGACGAATGATAACAATAGTATTCTAGTTTGGCGAAGGGAAAAACTGTTCTCAAAGAGAGTGGTTACCGAATTTCGTTGTCGAACGGCTCTGCAACTCTTTTCGAGAAATGCTAGACTGACGTCACTGTGTCGCATGCCGGAAAATTTTGTAAATCGTTAGGTATCAGCTCAGGTTCAGCGTCAAATCCGAAGGGGCAGTACCACCGTCCGAGCGCGTTTACCCTCCTTTCGTCCCCGACAAGTGCGCTGGATGCTACACAGACGGGACTAACACCACACGGGATACAGATTCTTGGGCTAGTTTATTGGTGCCATACGATTAGCCATAGCGCTGGAGTGACAAGGACAAGGAAGACGCCAGGACATGCGAAACATTCAAGTCATCTTTTGTTTAGGAGCAGCATTGCATTCAACCAGCATCATGAAGACAGCGCCTCGATACCAGCTGTGCGTTCCAGTACAAGCCAGATACGCACTTATTTGCATTCAGGGGATGGAGGGGCAGACGGAAAGGGAGAGAGAGGCGTGAGAGCAGCAACCCCTGCCCAGCTACTCACCTGTGGTGACGCCTTCGAAGCAACGAGCGGTGGAAATTCTTAAGTGTGGCCGGATACGGGGAGCTAGGCTGTTTCGGGTGGGTGCCCTTGTTGTGGAGTGGCGGCGTAGGCCTTCGAGGAGGTGCCGAGGGCTGCGTGGGCTTCCGGTACTTTCCCGCGCACCCTCTAGCCCCGGTCTCGTGAGCGCCGTGGTAAAGAAGGTACTTGGGGTAACACTCGTGTTTGGCGAGGCCTTCGGGGGCGAGGGTCCCACACTTGACACAGCGGTTCGGATTAGGGTGGGGGCACACCGTCTCTGAATAGTATGCTTCGCCGCATAACAAGCGTGTATTGCGGCAAAGGTCAAATAAGCGCACTGCGGTCAACCAACACTTGTTTCAATTTCAGTGTCAGTTTATTTTCAACAAGATACAGCATACAGTGATGTTGTGTGCAGTGAACAAAAAGTCTCTGAAACGAGCTTGAAAGCGTCCACTGACCATAGCATTTGACACACAGCAGTACAATAAATGCGAATACACAAGTAATGTGATGCAGCAACAACAATGCAAAAAGTAAAGAAAAAATTGTGATGGGCATAAATAAATGCAATACTCCCAAAACAACACGTTACAACGTTCTAAAAAAGCGAAAGTGTAGTCATAATACAGGAAGTGTTAAATGAAGTGTACAATCTGAAGAAATTATACAAGCTTCACAGCACACAAAAACTCAAGCCGATATGGTACGCACGCAACTTATTATTTATTTAGAAGGCGTGATAACGCACAATAGCTGTTCCCCATAATAAGTTCTGTAATGCGGAACCTCCCGCATTTCGCGAAATCAAGTGTCACGTGTAATTACGTTCAATGAGAAATGGGCGATAATCCTAAAGCAATAGTATCTTTTTCTGAGCTCTGAGTCATAACGTCTAATGAAGATGTGTTCATAAAGGTTTGGAAGTGAAATTAACTACAACCCGCTTAAGAGAGGTCTGAATGACTTTCGTATGAAGCAAATTCAACAGTCTCTTTTTGTATTTGTGTAATTCATTAATGTTATAGAGGGAGTTGTAGCACTCCATACAAGGTAGCAGTAACTTGAAACTGACATGAAGTGTTCTAAATAAGAAGCTTCACACTTCTGGGAACTTAATAACGTACTTTATACAATGTACCGGCAACTACAGCTAATTTAGTTGCCGTAGCTTCTACGTGAGGATCACATGACATATGCTCTTCAACAAGAACACCTAAGCACTTAACTGTAAGTGCTAAATCAATATGTGAATTAATAGGACTTTTTGAGGGCCTAGTTGGTGCATATTGACGAAAATTGTTTAGCGTAGGCAAAAAAAAAAGAAAAAGACGGAGCACACAAGGTACACAAGTCCCTTGTGTGCCTTTCTTGTGTGCTCCGTTTTCTTTTGCCTGCGCTAAACAATTTTCGTCAATATGTGAATCCTGAAACTGGAGCACAACTTCTTTATCAATTTTACGTTTCTTGAGTCTAAAAAGGAAAGCTTCTGTCTGAGTAGCACTTATTGCAAAATAATTTGCAGTAGACCAGGCTGATAATTTATTTAATACTTCGTTTCCCTTCAGAAGTGCATCACTTGGGTTTCTCGATGTAATTTGTTGGGCACGAGCGCGCAGCAGAAACCCGAAGGCTCCTCACGGTCGCCATTTTGCACCGACAACGTTCCTCACCCCCTGCGTCGGCCTGCACTCCTGCACCCCCTGCGGCGGCCAGGACTGAACTAAGACGGCGTGACAGCCGATATCCCCTGTGGAGATCTGCGGCCAGCGGACAATGGACCGTGGTCTGGGAAGCAAGCGGTGTGCAGCATCGCGGGGGAATCCCCGACGCGTGTTCCGTGGAACTGGCGGGCACATGATGAGGTCCCGTCGGCTCAGCCCTGGGATCCCGGCACCGAGCGTGCTCCCACGTCTGGCCGGCGCCAGACTTCGATAGAGAGAGAGAGGCGCACCGGCGATCGACGTGGGAGAGGCGGGTGCAGATGAAGGCATTGGATGAAGGGGCGTGAGGATGTACATCCCAACGGCAGTCAATCAGAAGTTGAGAGAGAAGGACATTTTCTGATTCTGATTGGACTGCGAGAGTGCCTTTAGTTTGAGAAGTGTACAAAACCCGGTGAATTGTATTGTAAGGAGATTGATCATTAAACGTTGTTTTTAACAGCAAGATGTCGAAGCAGTCGTTCCCTCAAGGTGCCAGCAGGTGAAGGAGCCCGCCTTCAATCCCCTGGTCGGCAGCTCGTCAACCGTTTCGCTGACAGCGGAATGAGCGGGCGAACAACAACGGGAGGAAGAAGTTAACTTAATTAATATGGTGTTATCAGCCTAAATAAGAAATTGAACGGTGTTTTCCATGTTTACGAGCTCAATAATATATAAGCAAAACAAGAGCGGTTCCAGGATTCTTCGTTGTGGCACTTCTGAGGTTTGAAGGTCTTAAGTCAGAAGAATGGTTCTTTACGATCACTTCCTTCTGGCGGTAAAGAAGGTAAGAAAGAATTCACTCTAAAAATACACCGCGGAAACCCCAGCGGTTGAGTTTTTCGTACAAAGTGACATGGTTACTGATGTAGAGTGCTTTGGAGTAATCAACGAAAATACCCATTGCACATTGCTCGTGTGCAAAGGTATCCAGTGTTTTTTCTTTTGTGCAAAAGAGCATGTTCTTTCGAGAGGCCTTCCTGAAAACAAAACTGCGACGGTATTATTATGTTGCGCTTATTAATAAAAAAAAGTCATGGGAACGTGAATTAACTTTTCTTAACCTTTAGAAAATACCGGTTAGACGGATATCTGTCTGTATTGGGTAAGCAAAATTTTATCCCCGTCTTTGTGTACAACCACGGCCGTTCGATTAGCAACGCACGAGGTGCGGCCTGCTATGTCGCGTAGCGAACAAAAGCGCAGCTGTGACGCGAAAATTGACAGCATACGCTGCTTTTTTGGAGGGAGCGCCACTGCTACGAGACAACTCTGTCGGCTCTCGCCGCGCGGGCGTGCCCCGGAAGGCTCGATATGCCACAAATCGCCATAGATGGCGAAAAAATGAACCGCGGCGCGTTCCAGCTTCAACCGCGGGGAGAGGATCTACTGACCCATCTCTTAGCTCGCGCTATGGAGGCCGCCATTCGCCCAATTGCACTTTTATGTAGGGGCGCCCGCATCGGTGCCTAATTTCGACGCAGAATATTTTGAACAAGGCGAAGACTTTTTCTTTGCCTGATATTACACTTGCATACAGCAAACTGCTGCTTATAGTGAGCGTACCTTTGAGATACTATGCCATCCCTCCTTCACTAAATGTTTTTGTTCTGACGCAGCAGTCTACAGACATCGATATTATGTCATGCTCATTTTTTTAAAATTCTAACTACGCGGCGGCAGGAGTCACGTAACCGTTTGCGGCGCGTTCGGGCAGCGAAGCAAGTTCGCGCTGTTTCATTTTGCTGTGAATATTTCGTGAAACTAAGGTTTGCTTTCGTAGTCGGTGATCTCGGCTTGCTGTTCTTGTTCGTTCAAAGCACGTTTAAATGCTTCCGCAGAGCGCTTTCCCTTGCGCCTCATCCTTCAAAGCAACGAAGTTCGTTTGAAGCCCGAGCGTGCATGAACCGGTGAGTACAAACCCACTGCTTATGTTTGTTACGGTTGTTTTTTGTTTTTACAACAGGCAAGCGACGCACGGCAACCCGAAAATTTTGAACGTCTGATATCCCTCCACCGACAGAATCCGCGTTCTCTTGAGCGACGTGGCTTCACATAGGAGCGAGGCTGCCGAATCAATATAAATGCATTGCTGAAGTTTATAATGCAGTCTGGACATGTTCAGATACACTTCGATCGCCCCCGCACGCACGTCCGTAACTCACCATGTATCAGTACAAAGTGTGTTATAAAGTTTGCTACAGTCACATTAAAAATTTAAAAAAAGTGTGTGTGTGAGAGAGAGAAAACTAAAGCTAGTTCTATGTTGTGAAACCTGAGTAAACAGCAAATCCGAGGATCTCCTTGTTGCCTTATTGTTTATCTTGTGACAGCAGCTTCACTTACAGGCTTACTTTCATTTAGTGCAACATAGAAACCAGCATTTTAATCATTGATATATTCATTTTCTGTTCGCAGCCTTCTGGCTGACAGCTGCAGTCAACATCCCTTGTGGATGCACTTCAACACCATTGGCAAGGCTCATGCTACGTTAGAGTACAAGCCTTACAAGGTATATATTTATACATGCATAACATGCTGCAGTTTACTCATTCACCATGTATACTGCTACAATATTTTGTCTTCATACATTATGTTTCTGAATGCATGATGATTTCATAACTTGCTTTGTTTGTTTTTTTTCGGAATTGTCATGCAACATCCAGTTAACTACTGCAGGTGGCTCTGATCCCATTAACATCTCACTTTTTTTGTGCTTTGCACTATCATACTGCACAGCCTATGAAAAGTCTTCACAATGTTGCCACGAACAAAGCCTAGGAAATCGAAGATATTAAAGAGGTACAATCAACAGCCAAAGTTTGCTGGATGCGAAAGTCTCGAAAAATGTACATTATGGCTTAGCCTCGTAACATAGCCTCTAATTAAATGTTTCAGTCTGCACATGGCAACGACTTCTACCCACTGAAGGATTTAATTTGAGGCTATGATCAGAAACTAAGCAGTAATATAGACTTTTACGAAGTTCCTGATCCTACAAACTTTTGCTGTTGACTGTACATATGACACATGTACAGCTACACTGCAACATTATCGATACTTTGATGTCGAGGTTCTACAATAAGCAAAAATACGGTTTATTTTCGAAGCAGAAGTTTAAAAAGTGAATAATTCAACAACAAAAAGCACATGTACAATAAACATGACCTTTATTTTTTCCGGCACTGTCACACATTCGCATAATGCTCCTCCAGTTCAATTTGTGTGCATGTTTGTACGAGTGCATAATTTCTGCTGACATGTCCATGCATCACAGACATTGTGCTCACGGCTGAGTGATTCTTTGCCACATACACCAACCTAGATGTGCAATGTATTCCTGAAGCTAATCTGCCCATAATTATGCCTCTGTAATCAGCCTGCATTATCCTAGCATCTCTGTCTTTCTGTAGTATTCATATTTTGTTCATGCATTATAGAATATCTGCTGTCAATTATACCACCTTCACAGCACACTTCATCTTATTGGTGCGGTTATTGGTGCCATGGCATTCTCGCTCTGCATGAGCTGCGTAACTGAACCATAATAACCCGTTCAGTGGCAGCGTACATAATTGTGTACTTGTTTTCGGCAACTTGTTCTTTGGCAGTTCAGTGGACAAGCGGCTAAGAAAGTGCAAGAAAAACAGCTTTGGATGAATTGATGTATTCAGTGTGTCATCAGTTTGCTACAGTGTGCTGTGTATTCGTGCAGCCAATTTTGTGAAGGCATTACCATATTTTAAGAGTGGTTTGATGTACGATGTTCAGGGAGCAACATCAAAAATATGACTTTCGTTGGCTCATAATGACCTTAGCCCTGCACTCGTGTTTCAAGTCTGACTTCTGATTCATTTTATGACAAAGATAAAAGCTGACTGGCCTTAGAATAAACTTACATTGAATTATGCTCTAATTACATTTGTTTACTGTGTAACAAACATTTCAACACATAACCGTGTTTTCTTTCTTGCTATTGAATGTGCAGTGCTGCGAAAATTGTCTGTGACGATTTAATGCATTCATAGACGCTTTATCGCAGTTCAAAATGAGAGAAAGTTGAGCGAGTTATCGCAGTTAGCGCTTGAAAAAAAAAAGTGGAATATTCTTTCTTTTCGCCCATTACCTACACACCTACGGTATGGGTTCAGAGCTGATGGTTGAAATTCGTGCCTATCCTTTTCGGCACAGCGCGACGCTTCTTGGCTGTAACGCATTCATTTATCTTTATACAGAGACGGAGCATCCGCGATCGTTTAGGCAATGGTTTAGGTAATGCTAACTAAGCGAAGTTAAATCGGTGTTACTGTGACATCTGCCAACGTTGCGCACGTTTCGGTTTGTGCATCGTGGATTTACCCGCGCTCGCCGTCTTAAAATCAACGCTAACAGAACGGGAGGGCGCGACGCAATGAGAGCAACATTCGTTCGATCACTCTGGTATCCCATCTGTCCATGCATATTTTGTCAGCGTTTAGCGTCGTTATGCACAAGTTGGAACGCACTCACAATGTATGTGTTTTGTTTGGACGCGACTGCAAATTGTTGGCCCATGTGTGCACACTGTACTGTACGTTGTTTGTACCAACTGTAGTGCCGCAATAAACGATGCAAACCTTACTTGATCGACGTTGTTTTTGCCAGTCGAGGCCTGTTTGGTCACCTGGCGATAAGCTACAGTACCTGTGTACGAAAAGTACACACGCGAGCCGCGGTTTAGCGAGAGGAATAAGCAAAATACTACAGCGGGGCTAAATATGGGAGGGAGGGAAGCGGGGGAGGGCTACAGCAGGGCGCGAACCAGCAAAAAAAAAAAAAACGCGGCTTTTCCCGATGATGATGATAGTACTTGCAGCGCCATCTCCGTTCGCCCTAATGCACTTCACTACGCCGCCGCTACTCTTATTTGTGTTCTACAGTGGAAGGTACAGTTTCCGTTCTCCTAAACGGGTATATAGGTGTTCTCTGGCGCGGGCAGCTGGGCAGCTCTCCGCGAACCAGTGCGGAACGAGTTTTCTGCGTGTATCGGTGAAATTCTGCACCTCGCTCGCACGCTCTGTGACTGCAACGTGTCGAGGTACTTCTCGTGTTGTGCCAGTGCCTCCTATAACTGTCGCGTGCCGCTGTGTGGCACAAACGCAAGGAAGGACCTTCAGATCCAGTACCACGAGTTTCAGTGCGTCGTAGATCGCCGTAAAGTATGTCTAAAAAAATTACAGCATATCCACGGAGTGAATGATGATGAGTGGGCGAAGCTCGGGAGGTTCATCGTAGATCGTGCCGAGTTCCGGATTAATTTAGTTAACGCGCACGCTACGAATCCTCGTGGTTCAACTATGCACAAGTGAAATCTCCCACCGGCACTTCATTGCAAGTCAAGACCCAGTGTGTGTATATATATATATATATATATATATATGGGTTGCCGGTGAACGCTTCTCCAACGCGAGCAGTCGGTATTTCTCAATCAAGAAACTCGCTAGGAGACGCTGCCTGCGCCAACGTTGTCTCTCGCGGGCACGGAGGAAGAAATGTTTAGGAGGTGAAACTCCCGCTAGAACGGGCGTTGGCGGCCGTCCAGATAACGTCACAAAAAATACAAATAAAACATGGGCCGACGGAGGCACTTCGATTGGCGGCGTCTGGCGGCGCGAACCCGCAGCTGCTAAAAATAGAAAAGGAAGCGCTACCGGCCGGGCGAGCACACCCACGCGCGTTCGCTCTAGCAGCGTTTGTGAGGAGATGCGAGTGGCGTTAGCTTCAGCGGGCGCGTTAAATTGCCTTCTCAGTGACAGCCCATGGCCGTGGTAACAGCTACGGTCAGCGTCTGTTAGATGGCTGTAATAGCACTGCACTGCACAGCACGCTCTTCTTCGGCATCCGTTAGTGGAAGATGGGGCGCAGGTGTTTTGTTGAGACTTGCAACAGTGGCCGCAAGTCTTGCAGGGAAAAGGTGACCATCTTCAAGGCTCCAAATGATCCAGAACATCTGCAAGCATGGGCTGCGGCGATTCCTTGCGGCGGTCGTCAGCTCACGTCGAAGGACTGCGTCTGCGAAAAGCACTTCACCAGCGACATGATCAGAAGGGATAAATACTACGGTGAACTTCAAGGTGAGGTGATCCTTGACCACCCGAAAAGACCGAGACTGCTGCCAGACGCTGTTCCGAACATTTTCGTTCCCTCTCCAACGTCTTTGATACCACCAAAAAAGAAACGCGCATCACAAGAAGCGTCACCGAAAAGCAGTCATGATGCCGCTAAAAGATCAAGAATGAGTTTATACGACAAGCCAGGAATGTCACTGGCAGCCACGGAGCCAGCAGCGAACGTCAGTGATGTTGACAACAGTCGTGAAAATACAAGAGAGAGTCAGGTTGGTCGTCTGCATGCCTGCGCAGCTTGCGAAGTCAATGAGCTTGAGGAACATACCGTCTCTTTGCGTTCACGCTTCCAAGTCATTCCATGCGCTGGCACCAGTAGCTCCGACCCGATGTGCGACTCAAAAAACCTGTGCAAAGCCATTACGTCTCCAGCGACTGACGCGCAGTCATGCGTTTCCTCGTCTGATCAATGCTTGCTTTACAAACTAATGACTGGTAAGCATGTCAGCTTGCCGAGCCCAGCATGGAATCGCCATGACATTAGTATGGAAGGCGTCGAAAGTGTTTGTTTCACGGAACTCCGGAAAGCTTCGCCAACCATACCAGCTATGATGATCAAGAGTTTAGAGCTAGCAACGTGTTCAGAGGGGCTTAAAGTAAGCCAATATGTTTTCGAGCGCGAAGTGAGCAGTAAGGTGTTCAACGTCCAATGTGGCCTCGACAGCGTCCCGGACATCACTGAATTGCTTGCCATGTTCCATAAAAGAGTTGTGTGCAGCGGTGGCCCTGCAAAGGATAAGTTCCTTGGCATTCGGTTAGAATGCGCCACAGTTGACAGATTCGGATCCTGGAGGCATAAAAATTGTTCCTTACTACTTGATGAACCCGAAATGCAATGCAGTGCCTGCAAATCTTTAGACAACACGCTGCGCGTTCACAAAGCGCGGAAAGCAAAAGTAGCCAAACTGACACGAATACGACTTTTAGCGAGCCCCTCGAAGAAGCCGAAGTTGGATGCATTGCTAAGACAGCGGATTGCTTCTTATCGCTCAAAGTTAAGCTCCAGAAAACAGAGGAAACCCTGATCAACAAGCTGCTGAAATATAAAGAGCAAGTAAAAGAATTAAAGGATAACGAAGTGGAAGAGCTGGCGAACAAAGCGGGGCTTCCGGAAACGCACCGCATGTTGTTAACGGAGTGCATAGCAGCTGCGAAAACTACATCAAAACAGGGAAGGCGTTACACAGACAGCTGGCTGTTACTGTGTCTTCTGGTACACATTCGTTCGCCATCGACCTACAGATTTCTTCGGGAAAGTGACATATTGCCTTTACCATGTGTGAGAACTGTAAGGAAATACAGTGCAACTGCAGGGATTACATGTGGTTTCGATTCAGAATTCCTTGCAGCACTGAAGAAGAAATGCACTTGAAATATGACTTCCAAATGCACGGCATGCTTCTCTTCGACGAGGTACAAGTGAGGGAAAGGAAATGTGTGTAGTCGAAAACGCTAACCTACGTCGGCCTTGTTGACTACGGTGAAGGTGGCGGTGAGACGTCGGCATTGGCAAACCATGGACTTGTGTTTATGTTTTGCCCCTTCGGAGAAAACTCTGCGCAACCTATTGGGGTGTTTGCATCAAGAGGAGCGACAAAGGGAACTATTCTGAGCCATTTGGTGCTGCAAGCGATAGTGATGTTGGAAAAGGCCGGCGCAATTGTTGACGGCATCGTATGCGATGGAGCCAGTACCAACAGGAAAATGTGGAGTGAGCTTGGTGTCAATGGGAAGCTCGACGAAACAAAACACTTCATTGAACACCCGATGTGTGAAGACAGAAAGGTGTACGTATTTTCGGACGTGCCGCACCTCTTTAAGTGCATTCGAAATAGGCTACTAAAGCAGCGCCTGCTCAATGTAAAAGGAGAGTGGGTGAAATGGTGGTTCTATGCAGCTGTCTACAAAGAAGATCTCAAGAATGCCGGAGGCTTGAAGGTTTGTCCGAATATAACCAGCCGCCACGTACACCCCTCCAACATGGATCTCATGCGTGTGAAACTTGTAACGCAGGTGTTCAGCCGGTCTATGGCTTCGGCCATTATTTACTACACTGAACGCAATGTCTTCAACCCCCTGGATACGGCGGGTACTGTGGAGTTCACTGGACGTATGAATGACCTGTTTGATTCAATGAACAGACGACATCCCGGCGAAGCAGTGCACAATCAAAGCCAAGACAGTCTTGGGATGAAGGAATCGCTTCAGTGGCTCAACGACTGGGAACGCGATCTCAACTCTGGTGTGATCACCAAGGACATGTTCTTGACTGCATCAACAGCCGAAGGTCTCCGAGTATCCATCTTATCAACTTTAGACCTGGCACAATATCTGCTTACAGAATGCGGCTTCAAGTATGTTCTCACTGCCAAATTCAATCAAGACCCTCTAGAACGATTTTTCGGCAAAGTCCGACAGGCAGCAGGTGAAAATGACCATCCCGACATGCCAACGTTCCTCCAGCTGTACAGAATGCTCGCCGTGTACAGTGTGCTAAAACCACCCAAGTTTGGCAACTGCGAAGCGCGAGAGGAAGCGTCTGCTATTGATTTTGCTGCATTCAAGAACAAGAAGCCCGATGAGTCGAGCCTAGACATGCTCAAGGCAAAACTTGACGGGCTGATTGAAACGGAAGCATGGGACTGCGACGACATCGTGACAACTGACTGCAGCAGAGTCGAAGTTGTTGACGCTATCTTGTACTACGTAACATGATTCGTCAGCCGAAGAATGACAAAGTTGCTTCCCTGCGAGTGAGTCAAGGTATGCAGGGCCCACGTGGTGTTGGTGGTCGAGCGTGAGAATACTCCAAAGCGCAGAACGATTCTCCGTACCACGGTGTACCTTTGCCGAAATCTAGGAATATATATCGGCTCCGCGGAAAGGAAGCGCAGAAGCGCCCACGCAGGCCAGCGGGGTGCTGTCAGAGGACAGTGCAGCCTCCGAGCTGGCAACAAAAGAAAGGAGGAAATAAAGAGTTGAATAGGAAGCGAGCCGTGTAGAGAGACAGAAGCGACGCACGACGCCCGGCTTCAGTCACAGCTTGACATCAGTACGCGTACCTTGCTGCCGCCCCGCCTGATGCGACCGAAGGAGGCTTTTGTGTGCAACCGCATTCGGGTTACAATTATGGTTCTCGAAGCGTGCAGGGTTTCAACAACGAAGGTCGTTGAAATGAAAAGACGATGACAGGCCGAGATGAAAAATGACATGTCGCTAGCGGACAGGGCCGGCAAATATTCTCGCGGCTGTGTGGCGGGTTCTGGAAAGAGACGTGGTGCGCAGGTTCCTAGGATAGCTCGAGCAGGGCCTGCGGCGCCGACGGTCGTCGGGGCTAAGACACAGGCGACAACGTAGGAGAGAGAGAGGGAAATGACGTGTGTTGCGCGGTGAGCCTATCCCCTCGGGTGCTGTAGATTGTGACGTGTGCTTGACCAATGCCGTGTGTGTCATAAAGTGTTTGTGCGATTGGTTTGTGTGATGTCAACCCCCAAGTGTGATTGGCTTGTTGGGGGACTCTTTGTCGAACCGAGGGTTGAAGTGACGACGCCTCGGATGTGAGGAGAGAGCGGAGGTTCGGGCTTGGACCCGGGCAGACGCCTAAGTGTGCAATAAAGCTTCTCTTTACCGGGCAACGGCTCTTCCTTCGCGCTACCATCGAGTACTCGAGCCATCGAGGGGCGCCGATTCGAACCTTCAAACACCTTCCCTCCTCAGCTAGTGTTGAAGCTAGTGGAGTTGGGGAAAGGAAATCAACTGGCGCAGTCGACCCTAGGATCGGAGAGCCCGCAGCGAGGAAGGTGCTGAAGCCCGGCGAAGCTGACAAGACGCCCGCTGCCCTCGGGACCTGCTGGTGAGCTGCCTGAAGCAGTATTGACATTCCGAGCCTGCCGGTCAACTTTGGAGCGAGAAGTTGAGCGGCACGAGAGCGCTGTGTGTCAGCGAACGAGGGGAAAGCTGAAGGACTTCGTGAGCGACTGACGAGGCGCTGCGGGGTTCGGCATCAGGAGGAGAACGGCAAGGAACGTCGACGCGACAGACTGACGCAACGACGAGGGTGGTCCGGTGGAGCACCCCGAGCATCGACGACTGCGTAACGACAAGCGTCGGAGACTCGACTGACGCAGCTGCTACGACACCGAGCGACGCATCACGACAAGGTGAGGCTCTCTTTGTGCTCACTCGGGGCCCTTATTGAATGCACTTGCGTTCAGGCACACTCTGGGAGATGGCGGACTCAGATAGAAATGCTATGGAAGGTGACAGTGTGAATGAATCGGATCGCACGTGCGAGTTGATGCTTGAGATAGAAGCATTAAAGCTCAAGCTTGAGCTGGAGAAGATGAGGTCGTCGCGTGCCTCTTCAGAGGAGCCGGAAATGCGGAACCGGCATACTGGCATTGCATGGTACGCGAAAGAGTTGAAAGCAGCCCTTGCGCCCATGCCCACTAATGAGCCAATGATTCCCGCCTGGTTCAGGAATGTGGACGCTCTTTTTGCAGCGTTGAGCATACCTGAGGAAGTGCAGGGAACGGTTATATTGCCATTTTTAAGTGACAAAATGCGGACATTCATTGCCAATCAATCGGAGGCTGGGGTCATGCGTTACCCAGATCTAAAATCTAGAGTTTTAAAGGAACTGCGGATGACTCCAAGTGAGTACCGCCGAATGTTTCTGGAGATCAAAAGAGAAGCAGACGAGTCTTGGAGCCAAGTGACGGCACGCCTGGAGACAATGTTCACATACTACCTCAGAAGTAGAGAGGTGCAGTCGTTTGAGAGCCTTCAGGAATTACTGATAGCTGATAGACTGAAGCAGTTAATGCCAAATGATCTCCGCTCACTGGTCACCCAGCAGGAAGTAAAGGGCTGGTTGAAGCCCAAGGATATAGCAGAGTTGGCCGCAAATTTTGAGGAAAGCCTCGATGGCAGCAGGCAGAGCAACTACCGCGGTACTGCCGTTAAGAAATCAGCATTATAGGCCGCAAGTGAGACATTTCACTGGTGCAAACTTCAGCCCTAATTCAGGAGTATGTTTTGGATGCGGACAGCGGGGCCACTTTCAAAGAGATTGCGAGGCTTCACGTGACACGGCCGCTAAGAAAGCAGAGGTTGCATGCGTAGCTCCCCAGAGGGCAAGGCCATTTGAGAGATTAGCGACACCGTCGCGGCAAACCGACTGTATGAACAATTCACTGATGAGGGATCCGAGGATTGAAATTTTCGTGGGAGACAAACCATGTTTCGCGCGCATTGACTCAGGTGCGGATATCACAGTGATACGAGCGAATGAAGTAACCGCTGAGATTTTTGCTCAGAGTAGCAGCACAATAAAGCTAACTGGTGCTTTTGGTCAGGGTGTTACAGCGCGCCTAATGTATGTGCCTCTCGGCCTTCCACACTCGTCAGGGAGAGCTACTGAGCGTGTGACCTTACTTTGCGCAGTAACTGATCAGTTAACTACCAGTGCGTCCGTACTACTTACTCCGAAAGATTATGAATGCCTTCGTCGCTGCCGTGAAGAGCTAATGAGTGATCTGAATGAGTGTGAGAAAGGGACCAGATGCGTTGCACAGGAGATAGTACCAGGACGGTGTTTATCACTGAGAGAGCAAGAGCAGGTGTCTCGGTGCTCTAACCCTAGCGCTAACGCGGTGCAGCGCACATTAGAGGAACCGCCACGTAGTGAGCATGAGGGGCCTAACACCGAGGGTGAGGCAAACACCTCGTTAGAAGATGAAAGAGAGGGGGAGCAGGACGCACAGGCGTTGGAGCCGCTAGCGACTAGTTCCATGTCAGGTTTGGAGCAGGGGCAGTTGGAAAGTCAGAATTCTGTCGGCAAAGATATTATTGAGGACAGTGAGCTGCTTGGGCTAGTCACTGAGATTTCTTCCGCCGAAGAGCAAAGGCGAGATGAGTCACTGGCTGATGCTTGGCTCCAAGCAAAAGAAGGGTCGCACGGCATGGTAAATGACGGTCAGTTGCTCTATCATAGGGAGCAGTTAGACGGGAACATTGAGATGGCACCGCAGGCGGTAAAGTCTTGCGGCCAGGTTTCTGCGGCTGCGCAGGCAAGTGAGTTAAGTCCTAGACAAAGGGAGGAACCCAGTGCGGTTCTTCACTGAGTATAAAGAGGAAATGACAGCACCATACCCCAGCAAACCATTTTGTTTGGCCACGGATGCATTGGAAACGGCAATTGAAGCTTGCCTCTCCCAAAGGATGGCTGACACGGAGCGACCAGTCGCGTTCCTTAGTAAGAAGTTGAGCCCGTCGCAACAAGAGTGGTCCACGATTGAACGAGAAGCGGTTGCAATTGTGTGGGCATTAGAGTTTTTGGGAACGTGGCTATTTGGCACTAAGGTCAAAATAAGGACTGACCACGACCTGCTGACTTTCCTGACTCGCGCGGCCCCCTCCAGTGCTAGGCTAACGCTGTGGGCATTGGCGATCCTAAAAATATTACATGGAAATTGTCCATGTCAAAGGCGCCCTGAACAAGGCTGCTGATGCTCTTTCACGTCTAGGAAGATCATTTGGGTTGTGTTCAGATAACTGTTTGGTCAGTAGCCTGTTATGTGTGACTCAGACAGATGAATATTTTGTGTCTCTATGAGAATGTCATTGTGGGGACTGTGATGTGCGCGCAGGTCAGCCAGACGCACGAAGAAGGAACCCAGACGGACAGATGGACACGTTTATGAGACAGACACAGGACATGGGACAAATGCAAACGTTACACAAACGAAGACTAGGTGGGTCCAGCGCAATGGCACTCAAAATGTCGCCACTCACAGTTTATGGACAAGTAGCAGCCGTTACAGTGATGCTTTTGAGACTCGAGGTAACGGCCCGAGTCTCAAAAGCATGCGCTGAGACGTATCTCAGGCACGGCAATGCGTCGAGGTGTGGACCGGGTACGGAACACAGCGCCGGGACGTGGCCCAGCTCCAAGGACAGCCGCAGCACCGCAAGGGCGCGGCCCAAGTAGTCGAGCAGAATTGGGACGTTGCCCAACTAGTCAGGACAGCAGCAGCAGCACTGGGACGTGGCCCAAGTACCGGAACGCTCGCTCGGGACGGAGCCCAAGCCAGGGACGTCTTCTCGGGGTGGAGCCCAAGCACAGGAACGGACAGGCCGGCGGACACCAAAGCTGGGGCGAGGCCCAGCCGAACAGGACACCGGGACGAGGCCCGGCGCTCGATCTGCTCCCGTCGAGTCCCACTCGTCCTGTGTTCGTTCCGGTGGCTGTTCGGCCCCGTCGCTCGAGCTGAAGTCTCGTGATCGCGCACGAACCACGTGCGCGGCCGCACATTGTCGGCACCGCACACCGATCATCATTATCACGGCAAGCCCGCGCACTTCAAACTTCGGCCCCGCACACCGAACACGACACATCAACGCCTGTAGGTACCGTCCTCCTACCACAGTCATGTTTATAATTCCGCATTAGGCATTCTTTTTTTTATGCAATGTAGACTTGCCCTTAAGTAATAGAAATGTGTGTATAGGTGTGTTAGATTCGTTTTGTAGGGCCAGTGTTGTGCATGAAGTGTTGTTTTGTGGAATGTGCTCGTTCCTTTTGGAGCCTGGTGCGATCCTTTTAGTATGAGACATAGCCGATGCGGGGTCCGTCGCTCCCTTTGAGTGAGCTTTTCGGGGACTCGGGGGCGCACAGAGTGGGTCTCGCGTGTTGGGACAATGACGGTGCGGTGAATGTGAGACACTCTGCAACAGGACTCAGACCAGTTCGCGTGCCTTGTGTCAAGCTACCACGAACTTATTAATACTGTTGATTTCATCTAGAGTGTGTCATGATTGTCTTGCGTTGTGAGGATACCTAGGTTCTTTTGTCATTTCGAGGAGAGTATGCTGCATGAAGGAAATAGTCATATGTGTTTCTTTTCGGCAGTATGACGAGAAAGATGTTACTTTGAGTGTGAAGTGGAAATTGGTCCACGCATTTGCGTGGGCGAGGAGTGATCTATTTATTTCGGTGCGAGGTTTTTGTTGTAGTTGTTTTTTTTTGTATCGTGTTACGTGGACATCAAGTGTCCAGTAACACTCTTGAGGGGGGAGGAGTGAGTCAAGGTATGCAGGGCCCACGTGGTGTTGGTGGTGCAGCGTGAGAATACTTCAAAGCGCAGAACGATTCCCAGTATCACGGTGTACCTTTGCCAAAAACTAGGAACAGATGCCGGCTCCGCGGAAAAGAAGCACAGAAGAGTCCACGCAGGCCAGCGGGGGCGCTGTCGGGGGACAGTGCAGCCTCCGCGCTGGCAACAAAAGAAAGGAGGAGATAGAGTTTAATGGGAAGCGAGCCGTGTAGAGAGAGCGAATGCGACGTACGACGCCCGGCTTCAGTCACAGCTTGACATCAGTACGCGTCCTTTGCGGCCGCTCCGCCAGAGGCGACCGAAGGATGCTTTTGTGTGCAACCGCATTCGGGTTACAATTATGGTTCTCGAAGCGTGCAGGGTTTCAACGACGAAGGTCGTTAAAATGAAAAGACGATGACAGGCCGAGATGAAAAATGACATGTCGTTAGCGGACAGGGTCGGTAAATATTCTCGCGGCTGTGTGGCGGGTTCTGGAAAGAGACGCTGGTGCGCGGGTTCCTAGGATAGCTCGAGCAGGGCCTGCGGCGCCGGCGGTCGCTCGGGGCTAAGACACAGGCGACAACGTAGGAGAGAGAGAGGAAAATGACGCGTGTTGCGCAGTGAACCTATCCTCTCGGGTGTTGTAGATTGTGACGTATGTTTGACCAATGCCGTGTGTGTCATAAAAGTGTTTGTGCGATTGGTTTGCGTGATGTCAACCCCCAAGTATGATTGGCTTGTTGGGGGACTCTTTGTCGAACCGAGGGTTGAAGTGACGACGCCTGGGATGCGAGCGAAGAGCGGAGGTTCGGGCTTGGACCCGGGCAGACGCCTAAGTGTGCAATAAAGCTTCTCTTTACCGGGCAACGGCTCTTCCTTCGCGCTACCATCGAGTACTCGAGCCATCGAGGGGCGCCGATTCGAACCTTCAAACACCTTCCCTCCTCAGCTAGTGTTGAAGCTAGTGGAGCTGGGGAAAGGAAATCAACTCTGCGTAAAATGCAGACAGTCTCTTTCAATCGCAACACCGAGTAGGCAGGAGGCAGAGCTGACGCTCTGCAAGACGAGGTGGGCTCACGCACCCGAACTCACATTTATACGAGTTGCTTCGCTGTGCTGAGAATTTTTTTTCGAAGAACATGGACGACTGTGACATGTTCTGGGGCACGATCGAACACGTTGTTGACAGTTTCCGGCTTACCTTCCCATGTGATGAACATAAGAATGAGGCAATCGCAAAGATACTGCGGTATTACGTAGCTATGCATATGAGGCAGCGCTGCCTCTGTGAAGCAAGGGACAGTGCGAAAGCATCACAAGAGAAAAGAAAGCTGTCGAGGCTGTGTACCAACTGAGTGCGAGAAGTACTATGGCGGCAGTCCCGTGCGCATGCAGATGTTTCTGTCGTATGCATGAGTGTAGATAAGTGAACGTTTGTTTTGAGTTATTTGTGGACTCTAATCTGCAAGCTCTCTGTGTATAATATATGAATGCATAGCGCATTTATTCAGCCGATATATTACTACCAGTGCTCATTTTTCTAAGGCAAAAATAGAGCCTTATATGTATACAGTAAACTGAAATTGTGCAGGGAGTGGTGAACGGCACAAAGCACATTACACTTTTTTTGTTGCACAATCTTAATTTACCAGCCAAGTGCGCATTGGCTTGTCGCCTGTCGTTCCTTCCTCAAGTTGGTCACTTGCTCGATGAAATTTTGAAGGCATGTATGCGTTCGGTGCAAGCCAGCAGCGCATAACTAGTCATTAAATATCGCGTGGCTGTGAAACCAAACAGCACCACGTACAAACAAAAGCAACAGATTATGTTACTGTAGCGATCATTGAAAGCAACGGATTACTTTTTTTTTCTTCTTCAACGGTGCTGAAATATTAAAAGCGTCGTACTAAATTCTCGCGGGCCACGGAGCTTCTTCCTCCGCGTTTAAAAAAGTTGGCGTAACTGCTACCAGTAGGAACAGCCAAGCCGCGATGACGGAGCGAGAAACTAGTGCGGCCGAACGGCAAGCATCTATTTGTCGTACATCCCACCTTTTGTTATCAGCTTTAGGTACCTAG
>JABSTT010003500.1:0-28488 GCA_013339685.2 Hyalomma asiaticum | reverse complement strand
TCATATGCTTCAGATTTGTTCAAATCTCCCATGCTTCGCTGGGGGTCTTATGGTTAAGACGCTTCGTTTCCGAGAATAGGGGCCCAGCTTCAAACTACGGCATCGGCAACTTTTTTTTTTCTTTGCTCTAATGCGCCCTGTATGAAGTGGTGAAACAAACTGGTGCATTAGCATTCTCACCACTTCATAGATGGCGCCAAGGGTTCCACTTATGTCGGACCAATTGATTATGGCGTGACGACTACAGCTAGAGCTACGCGGACGATTGATTTGTGGGGTTTAACGTCCCAAAACCAGCTTTGGTTATGAGAGACGCCGTAGTGGAGGTCTCCGGAAATTTAGACCACCTGGGGTTCTTTAACGTGCACTGACATCGCACAGCACACGGGCCTTGACATTTCGCCTCCATCGAAATGCAGCCGCCGCGGCCGGGATTCGATCCTGCGACCTTCGGATCTGCAGCCGAGTGCAATAACCACTAGACCACCGTGGCAGGGACAGAGCTACGCGGAAAGCACTGATAGAGGTTAGACAACACAAGGCTCGCTTGAAAATTGAGAAACCAAAACGCCAGGAGCCCGCAGATGTCCACACTGTTGTTTTCTCAGGACAGCTTAAGCGACAACACTTGAACCTGTTCCACCAAGCGCAGACGTCCTTGCTCACCCTCTGTGGAGGGCTCTGGAGGAAAGAAAAAAAAAGTAAGCTGATATAACCTCGCTACCTTGAATGCAATATGCATTGGATAGGCTGAGTTCAGGCAACGCTTGTAGTTTCTCATGGTGATCTTATGACATTAGTATATCTAGCATATTAAAGCATGTGTAGCTTCAATACAATACAGCTACGGACGCAATCGTTGCAAGACACATCGCGATAGCGGTATGAGATACAGGAAGAGTGCGTGAGGTATAGGCGTCTCCTAAAGTGAACAGCAAAGTGAGAATGAGCCTGAGAACATTGGTGATGTATTCCTACATTGTTCTACAATCAATAAACAATTTTAACATAGCGTCAGCCAAAATTTTGTAATTTAAGTGAGTACTAAAATATTCTTTCAATCGGGGCCTCATTGCAGTGCAGCAAAATCAATGCCCGTTTGAAACCTTGCGAGGCTTCTGGGCGACAGAAGAAAGATACCGCGTCATTTAACTATTCTCCAAGTCGGCGCCTGTAACACGAAAATCCTCACATTCTCTCGTGGTGTTCTATAAATGGTTTCACTGCGGCTAACGAAAATTACTTGCAAAATGTAACGTCTATAAGGTTGCCTATGTTTAAGAAAATGTGGACATTTGTTCTTTTCTTTTTTTTTTTACTTGCTGCCCAACCGCAGACTTCGTGGTCGGGGTCCGGATAAGTGGGCGCTTTTATTAAAAGAACAAGCAACCAAACAAGCAAGATCTCCATTCACGGCAGCACAAAAGTGGTCTTAAGACACTGGTCCCCTCTTTTTTAGCGGAAGTAAGGTGTTATCCCCCATTACCCCCTTCCCCCCCACCCATGACAAAAATAAATAAATAAATAAATAAATAAATAAATAAATAAATAAATAAATAAATAATGGGACGGGAGAGTAGTGTCTACGGTGAGGTAAAGAAGCGTGCACGTGATGAGTATTGCAGCGGCGGCGGCACTCTATGAATGGCGTGAATTTGGCCATGAATATCTGGCGAGCAGAATTTTTGGGCGTAGTTTTTAGGTCCTGGAGAAGGCCGAGAATCGCAATGCAGTGCCTCGAGCCTAGACGTCAGCTGCAATCTAATGCGGCCTTGGGACACCATCAAGTGCAGGGGTGCGCCATGGCCTTCAGAGCCAGAGGACTAATCGCAAGAATTCGCGTGGCTTCAGCCCTCATGTCCTTTAACACCACGAAATACTGCCGCTGCTAGCAACAGGGTGTGGCATAGAGTCGAGTGCTGCCTTTCTACCCTCGAGCCATGTACTCGAGCACAAGTCTGTGCGGGCTCTGAAACGCCGCCTTCTGCTGATTCAACCAAGCCCCGTATCAGCGCCCTTTCCATAACCGTACCATTGGTAGCCGACAAACTGTAGCGACAGCCACATATTTCACAGGGTTTTGTCCATGTTACAGTTATCCTGCGTCCGCGGGCTGTATATTTCTGGTGAGATTGTGCCGAGCAAGAGCTTCTGCGATCCTCTTCATTTGACTTACGGGATTTCGAATGCTCAGGTTAATTAAAGCGTGAGTTATGTGTCAACGTTTGAGGATTTGTTGAACAGGCTGACGCAAGAACAGCGGCACCGTTATTTTATTATATGTTTTTGTCTTATAAACGCTGATCTCTCGTAGTTCCAACAAATACCATTACAGATAGAACCTCATTTTTATTATCAGGATTGCTTCGGCAAACATATTAACAAATGAGAAACGCTTCTACTATCCGAATGTATTTTTTAAATCCAGCATTAGCGGATAGCGTTAATGAGCTGTTTTCAGAACAAAAATCGCGAGGAACCTGTCAAGAATTTTGGCCCTCTCTAAGTATCGATCTGAAACAAATAAGCGCTACAATGGCTTACGCCGCGCCGACAAACAGCTTTTGTCGCGTGCTTCTTGTATTTTCAGCCTGATGGTTCCGGTATGAGAATAACATATTGCTGTTGGATTTGAGGCAAACGTGTTGGTACCATAAAGAGAACTAAACATATACCTATATGTGGAGCCTGTCATGGTAATACCACTAAAATCGCTTATACGGCTTCTGCCGACATGCCCGCTCAGAATTATCAATTTCGTGGAGGCGTTGCCTGAACCGTTATTCATATCGCAAGCTTTTGCACCCATTTGTCGATTCTGGATGCTGCTAAATCTGCGAACTCGTTGCCGCTAAAGCACTAGAAAGCTAGGCGAAAGAAATATACACGAGCAAAAGAATATCGAGAAGTATACATAAATGGAAGCAAAGCGGGCCTCAGTGTATAGATGTGTCTTGCGGTAACGAGCCCATAAGGATAAAGCGCGCTAGGGGAGCGCAGCGCTGTTTGGGTTCTCTTTCTCGATAAAAAGCGCACTTTGGCAGTTGAGAAGCTCGCGCGCTTGTTGCCGCCTGATTTATTACAGAGTGACCCTTAATCAGTTTTCCGAAGTCGATATGTGAAATTTGTCCCCAGAGCGAAACGACGCCTTAACTGCTGCTGCTCGGGCAAAGACAGTGCGCAACATATCTCGGAAATGTCGTCTTCCAATATAGTGACTTCATGGCACTGGCTAGTGGGTCCGTTATACTGCCTCTCTATTTTGTTTTTTGGCATAACAATATAGGATTGTAAATGCGGCGCAATAAAGAGTGGCCGGACTTATGCATTTATTTTTTATCACTATAACAGCCATAATGACGAAAGAGTACCGATGTAGAAGTACCGATGTACATGTAGCGAGGAGTAGGCACACCTTTTGAGGACACAAGGAGACATTTGCGCGACCGTAAAACAAAAATTAATGTTTCGTGCGCCGATCGAAGATTAGAAATACAGAAAACTTAATAATCTATTGCGCACAGAAATCGAACATCTCAAGCAATCACCACGAGTTGCAACGTATATTATGTAGTTTTAGATAAGAGCAACAACAGCTGCTTCTCTTGTTGTCGATGCTATGCTTCTGATACTCTCACTACGACTATTATTTAACACCACCACCGCCATGACCGCCGCCATCACAACATCAACGGCAGCGACGAGAACCGGTGCCGCCACCACTGTTACTACTACTACTACTACTACTACTACTACTACTACTACTACTACTACTACTACTACTACTACTACTACTACTGCCACCACCACCACCACTGCCGCCGCCGCCATCACTACCCCTTCTCCTCCTACTACCACTACAGCGGCACGTGAAGTAAAAATAGCTTCTCTGTAAGAACACAAAGCGAAAGATTCCAAGGCAAGACATCATTCCTACTTCGTCTCACGCGACAGAAATCGGGCGATGGATTCGACGGTATTTTTCTTCACAAGCTCAAAGCAACAATTTTTTATTGGCGTCGGTAGGTTATGTTATTTCTCTCAAGCTATGTCTGAAGGCTCGTCGTAATTGCGTAGCAACGGACATGAGCCGTAGAGGCGTGGCTTGACAAGAACTTTATTGTGGTCCAGAGGAAATATGGCCCGGGGACAAAAGACCCCAGGCCAAGTTGATGGCTCCGCCCACTTAGCACGGAAAGGCCGGAGGCTTTTCCGATGTTGTGAGCCATTGAAGCACACCCGATTTGGCTACATTTTTCGAAATAAAGTTACGGATGCCAGATAACACATAGGACAAATACATTGTCGTCATCAAAGTCTATCAGAGAGACTCCGCTGTGCACACTACGAATTTGGTGAGAGGCACGTGGTGGTCTGTGTCAATCCTTTGTACACTTATTGTCAGAAAGACGGGCGGAGACACAGTCGACGTTCAGCTACGACCAGCGTCATGATGCGCTTCGGTTGTACCGCTAACCCTCAGTGCGTCAAATTTATATTTCCCGGTGATTTCAATCGTGCATATTACAACATAGGGACATCGGCGTTAAATGAACGTTCAAAGTTTAAGTCCAAAACAAAAATAAATACGAGCTCCAAAGATCCTTAGGAAAGGTATTTTGCAGTGGTTTATGCGAGCCTATGAGAAGTTTCTTACACAAAGGCTTAAACAGTTATTGTTGGAACCTGTTAAAAAGCGTTTTGCCCCTGCCTACCCATTGCGTGTTCGTGCGGAGGTGCCGTCTCTAACCGTATTTTTCGCACTGCCACTACAGCCATTCAACATGGCAGTGAAAGCCACCCATGAGGTGCTGCCTGCATACCCCATCCCCAAATATAACAGTATTAGGAGCGCGTTTCTGTAGCGTGTACAAAGCTTTTGAGCGAATTAAACCCTTTTAATTCCTTTTGAGCGAATTAAACAGTATACCATGAGATAAAACTTGCCTGAACGTTTAAACATACGGTTTAAAATGGTTAACATTGACCCCTTAAGCTTCAGTTTCCGGTAGCGCGGAAAAGCCCCCTTGCTCCTTTGAAAGCTCATGAGTTGGCCATGACGCGTGGTGTGCCGTACACAATGCACCCACACACACGAAGCCACTTATTAAGTGATAAAGTCACCGGCGCAAGCACGCGCACTTGTGCAGCCTCTTCGCTTGGCTGGTTTCACACCGCGTTTTTTTATATCCGCTATCCAGAACTGGCTGGCCTTAAGACACGCAGCCTAATAACGCGCCGGCCTACTCTGACAGCAGTAGGCCATTAATCCTCTGGCCGCTCTGTGCTTGGTGGGAAAACTTCCCAAGAAGCACGCGAGCATAGGACTCAAGGTCTTGAAACTGCTATGATCTGGCAAACACAGGGACGCAAAGGGAAGTTCAAGCTTAGAAAGTAGTAATGCGTGACTGTTGTTTCGTGTACTTCGTGTTCACAGACATTTGAGCACATTGTGGCAGTGCACTTGTGTACAAGATTTTTTCAGTTTTCGCACCAATTACCGGAGGTTCGGGGAGGAACTTTAGGAGATTGTCCTTGAGAAATGAGTAAAGGAGACGATTTTAGGCATGCTTATGAATTGGTAAGTGCTACAGAACCACTGCAGTAATACTATTATAGGAACAATTTCTGTACTCTTATAATACATCCGAAATGCATCACTGCCAAAACAAGCCGTTTACAGCAATGGTTTGAAAGGTGAAAATCTCTTGAGCAGGCAGCTAGACAGACTCCCAAGCCCGATAAATTTGTTAGGCAACAATAAAGAAGACACAAAATAGTTTACGATCCTTGAGTGCATCCACCAGAATGAAATGGTAGGCTGGCTTATACAATGTTAACTTCACGTGCAACGTTGTGGGAAAGCTGTAAGTGCACAACTATATGGATGTAACGAAAATCACATAATGGAACAAAACAAGGTTCTTAATTATAAGTGCAAATAATACCAGCCTACCCGGTGTAACGGTCACTTCAGTAATATAACAAGGTGAAAATTGTATTTACGCGTTGTATTTACGCTCCCGTATTTACGCTTCCGTTCAATAGCGCTGTTCAGTGGCACCCTGCGTGGCTCAACTATTGCTGCTTTGTATCTGTGGCATTCTGGACCGAAATACAGTGAACTGTGGTAGGTCGCCATATTGCAGAAATTTCGGGAACACGTGTGAATCAGTAACGCGTAGGCATAAAACGTTCCGTACTAAAGAAAGAAAAAAAAGTGTAATTGCAATCAACAAAGTACTTGGAAATACGACCTTGAAAGCGCGGAGGATAATGCCACTTTTCCACAAGAGTTAATTCGCACGAGCATAATCGAACTAGTGACACTCGTATCGCTCCAGTCTCAATGAACCTATGAATGCAAAAAGCCTTGATGACTTATGGCCAAAGGTATTGGCGATGCGTCGAGTACGAAGTAAAGGCAAAATAGACGCTCTGCGTTTTGGAGCAAGAAAAGTACCGGAGGGCTCGGCTAGGGTTAACGAGCTCTCCTCGGGGCGAGTGCGCAAGGAGAAAATAAGGTCCAAGTAACCATGAGCAAGGAGTCCCCTACTTGGGAAATAGTGTCTCCCACACAACTAGAATAACGATATTTGTGCAATGTCATTAGCATTCTTGAGCGTATCATTCGAGTCGCGTTTGGCCGTGAGCACTATGCGCATTCATTGCGCACAGTGTAGATTCCTTGAGGTGCGTTGTAGCGATAGCACTTAGTGTGTCAGCTTCTTGAGTTTAAACACGGACTGCACATATAGCATATGTTTATCTCTCTGCGTTTTACTTGATATTGTGAATATTCACGTGCGCCAAGGAAGAAAATATTTGCTGATGTCTCTTGTCTTAGAGGTCTCATGCCGGCTTCCCTCTTGGACATATTTTCCAGATACCATATTTTCAAACCAGTACTCTAGTCAGCAGTCAGCAAGGAAAGTGCCTATGACGAACTGTTTGGCATTGAGCCATTTAGGACGAGTAGGACTGATATCTATGTGCAAAGCACGTGAGTTGCCACTCATGAGTACGCTGGACGTGGGCTAAGTAGAAGCATCGGCTGCACCATATCCACTGAATCGTAGCTCATGAAGCGACGTAACCACGGCACACATGTTAGTCCAAATGCAGGGACGTCTCTTTTGTCGAAGGTAAACACATTGTACGGTGCGCTGATGTGCTACTGCAAGAGTCTTTCTTTGAAGTATTGCTAAGAGATCGAGCAAAGTTGCACAGCAGCACACCGCAACCGTATGGTAGCCAAACATATGTATTGCTAAGGGAATATTAGAGGCGCAATTCGCATTACACAAGCGTAATCATTACAACTGCAGGTGCAGTAGGTTCCTTTACCCTACCCTGCGGGAGGGGCCGTCTTATAGCCTAGTGGTAGCTGCTTCCTTGGCATCTCCAGGGTCCGCGTTCGATGCCCCTCTGCTGCTTGGTAAGTTGCCCGTGTGTCTTTGTGTTATTACGTGTACATTTGAATTGCAAGCGAGGACAAATGGCATCATCCCTTGTTGATGGGATCTCTCTAAGCCGGCCCTCCAGTGTGGCGGCCGATTCTAGAAGCAGGGTATCATGTGAGGTGTAGAAAACTACGCGTTATTACAGCATCTTTGAGCGTGACGTAGATGGCGAGTATAATGTTCGTGACGTAAAGAGCAGCCATTCATTTTCTTCATCAATTTATACCCTACCGTCCAAATATTTGGGTACACCCGATGAACGAGGGGACCAGCAGAGCATCGCAACGTAGGTGGCAAGATAGGATAGGTACTCAAAGTGACTTAAGTTTTCAGTGAAACTCTTCGCATTTGAAATTTCACTTCGTTTCCTTACCTGGTCATCATGTAACCACCATGTAATTTGAAACCACGTTGCAGGTTCCCGCGGTATTGTTACTTTTGAATGCTTCGTGCAACTCACTCGGAATGCGCTGAACTCAGGGCCAGCTTGTTATCGCTTAGAATATCGACGCACATTCGTTAGCGGTGCAGTGGCAATTGTAAACAGGGACTTATTCGCATATGCGGACCAACGACGGAAGAATAGTAAACTAAATTACTAGGAATCAAACGAAAGAAACAGTGCAAGGAAGATCGTACGACATGTCTGCACATTTCTTTCCTGCCAACTCTTGTCTAAAATTCTGCACTTCTCGAAAGAGACAGGTCGGTACAGAACCCAGAAAAATTGGCGTGTTGACGATTTAGCTCAGCCGTGGTTTCTTATATCAAGAAAACGAAGGGTTGCTTAGCGTGTGGTCCAGGCTTTATTTTACAATTTACTAAGTGAAATAATGATAGGACAAATAAGGACAAGGAAAAAGAAGTTGACTACAAGTGAAGGAGGCAACCACCAAAGGAGCCCCGCCACGGTGGTCTAGCGGTTATGGCACTCGCCTGCAGATCCGAAGGTCGCGGGATCGAATCCTGGTCGCGGCGGCTGCATTTCGATGGAGGCGAAATGTTGAGGCGCGTGTGCTGTGTGATATCAGCGCACGTTAAAGAACCCCAAGTGGTCAAAATTTCCGGAGACCTGCCTTCACAGCGAAGCTTTATACCTTTCGGTGGTCAGGAAATTTTGTGAAGTGAGCAAAAAAAAAAAAAAGAACCACCGGGTAAACAACAGAATGCGAATAGGCATATATTTCTTCTGCAGTCAGGCATACAGCGTAGAGTTCAATATTCACAAACAATAATTCTGCGCAGACGACGGCTGTTCGGTGAAAGCTAATGTGTTATTTGTGGAACTAGTATGGATAGTTGAAAGGGTATAAGAATAGTCGCAGCTTACATGACTAGAAAAAGAAGGTAGTACTAAGAAACCTCGTGCGACTTCTGTGCCCGAAAAGAAAGAGCCTAACACCACAAAGAAAGAAAATTGCAAACAAGCATCAACACCGCAAGGCGACGTGCGCCCGCAAGGGCTACAGAAGATAAGGTCTTTTCCTTAAACGAAACAACACAACACCTCCAACGCGTTCACAGTAAAGATTGGGTTGCAGCTGCTTTCGAAATGGTCGTTAGACGTCATTCGAATCCCTCATGTGAAGTGCAAACCACGTAATGGTCACGTGCGGTGTTAGACACAGCTTTTCTGAACATTCACGTTCGTAGGGCGGGATGGCAATCAGTTGTTCTAATAGCACAGACCGTGTTAAAGACAGTAGGAAGTACAGTATATATTTCGAAGCCTTTAGATCCCAATGAAATTAAAAAGCTACTGGCAACCGGTTCCGTAATTACATTTAACTGTCTTGCGATATGGGGGATATCCCGTGGTCGCAAAGCAAGTGAAGAGAACGTACTTAATGTAAATACCGCATGGCTGGGTTAAATTTGATTAGTTTCGAATGAAAAGGAAATGTCTTGACAAGCGTCTAAAATATTACGCAGAGTTCTTTCTTCGCAATTCCCAACTGACAAAAGAATTCTAAACGCAATCGGGCTCGCGAAATGAACGAGGTAGCTTGTGATTGGTTTAACGCGCAGACAGCAAATAGCATTGCATCACAGCAGAGCTTTCGCTCTCAGGGTTCCATTGCATCAGACAAATTGGTGCCCGGAGACTGCCTGCGCAATATCTTTTCCCCTTTGTATTTTGTGTGCTAAGTCCCTTCCCTCTGCGAAGTGTATTTTTCATCTGATAATTTGTTGTTGCGAGGTATAATGCTTTATGGCGCACTGTTCTTTAAGTGGACACAAACGATATGTTTTCGTTGCGATGCAGGGATAGATATACCTTTAAAAAAAGCACTCTGGCCCTTGCAAGACGTGGAAACAGTCCTGTCGGCGTCAGTTGTTCTTTTGTACCATAACTTAATCCTGATCCGCGCTTGACCTACAAAATGGCGTGAATGGCTTTAAGTCGGGACAAAGTAGAGCAACTTTTGCGACACCAAGCCAGCGTTGTTGTAGGGAGCCACTGGGCGACGTCGTTTTCTGTGAAGCCAACAGAAGCCGTTCACGCAACATTACTCATTCGGTACCAGCCAGACACTCGCTCAAAGATCCATAATCTGTTTGGCATAATTTTCTCAACTTGTGTACAGTGTTAACTGCACACTACGCTGCAAGCATGTCGTATCATGCAGGTTATATGAGGCAGCTTGTTTCGTTAGGCAGGCTCTCGTGCGTTCAGGCGAGCTTCAACCCCGATGCAGTGTTCTATCGGTAACGAGTGGTTACGATCTGCCTACACTTCACGAGTTCATGCGTGTGCCTAATGTACAGCGCCCAACCGGTATATCCAGGTGTAGGCCGAGTGAGAAAAATATTGTAGGGATGGCATAGAGGTCACTGAGAAGGTGGCATAAAGTTCGCTGCACTGCACGTCTTGGATATCACATCGTCACTTTTCTTTCACGTCTGCAATGAGCGCGCGACACGTAATGCACGTTCTCGTAGCTAATGAATACACCACCAGTGCATTGCAATGGTACATGTGGATTTACTTAATGGCGCACATAAAATGCCTGTAACAACACCCATATTAGGAGGTATCGCTAGGGGTCATCACGTATCAGGGGGGGGGGGGGGGGGGGGTATCACGCAGTTTTCGCATATACAAGGTTCAGCGATAATTTCTGTGTACGGTTTCGTAAAACTTAACCGGCTTGAATGACGGCGTCACGAAACGACTAATAAATGCATGATAGTTCATGATAGTGCGGCACCTAGACCTAAACATCTACGAGGTGGCACTGTGAAGACCGTTGCCATCGGGACTCTAGAAAAAGTGAGCGCTGGCCATCTTCTCAAGCGAGTGAAATGGATAACGGTTCATTCCCATAACTAAGGCTTACTCTATCCTTTTAGCCTCCCCTGACTAGTGTTTCAAAACTTAACAGCCTGTAGTGAAGAAGCCGGATCGCCAATGCTGCACTAGTGGGCAATTCCGGTGAGGTAAAAAGATACAGTGGCTAGTTTCGCGACGTCGTCCCATTTATTGTGGACACTCACGCGTTCGTAGGTGGAGAGCCAGTCATCAACGTCGTGGTCGTCGGTGCCACTGAATATCGGAGGGTCCCGCTGACGGGTCGCTCCATGGCAGACGCTGGTCTGGGGAGAACCTGGTGTTGAGCTTGAATCAGTGCCGGTAGCCATTGTGGGACGGAGAGTCCGGCTGCGCAGTTCCAGGATGGTAGGAAACCCGGCAATCCTCCACCAATTGTGATAAGGAAGTCCAACCCAACCGCAGTTGTGGATGACGAGGTCGGCACCGACTGGCAGACACGATGGCGTCTAGGCTTAACTAACTAGGGCGGCAAATCACGTTCAGCTCACGCCCCACTAGTGCAGCATTGGCGATCCGGCTTCTTCAATACAAGCCTTATAATTCCCCACATTCGTCGCTTACACGGTGACAGGCAAAATTCACTAAAAGCCTTGCTGATTCAGAACTGTTGTTCTAAATATGCGCCCCTTAATTCAGAAGAGAAGCATCTGCGTGCCATTGTGCAGAGAGATATCTAGCACAACGTGTTGGAGCGCAGATTGGCCGCTGCTTCATGTGCTGTCGCCAGAACCCATTCCTTCCCGCCCATGGCGCGCCGAATGAAGGTGTCCCGCAATCAAGCGAGCAGCGGCCGTGGTACGAGAAATATTTTGTTCCTAAGCTCAAATGATGGACGAGGTGCGCGAGACTCACTATACTATAGAACAATATACAGGAGAAGGAAATATGCCCACCTTACACATGAAGAGAAAGTGCCTATTCTAAACTACCAATAGTTCACAATCCCTTCGATGTAGGATCAGTCCGTCTCAGCCCAGCAGAGATGGTGGCATTCAGTCACCATCTCTGCTTAATGCCCGTAAGTTCCTTCAGATACGCACGCAGGCAAGCGTAACTGATCGATCGGCAGTATTTCTAGAAATTCCAAGTTAGTCACGGTGAGTTCTTGCTAAGCGCACGTAAAAAAGAAAAACACCTCATTCCTCTTGCGAACGTTTCTGTTGTCATACGAATGGATGCACAGAGTAAAAATCTAAGGCATCTGACACACCAACTCGGCGGAAATCCTGAAATGGAGGACGGAGTTCTATGCAAGGAAGAAAACGGGGTAAGGACTTACGAGTACCTAAAGTGACGTAAAATACCTGCACATACTTGAGGGAAAGAGGCAACGAAGCCAACGAAGCCGAACAAAATTGTCGTACTGGAAATGAAATTGGAGTGTGCCCCTTTTGCCTTACCTCGTCAATATCGCTCCACCTGTTCAACTAAGCAAGACGCAATGCAACTGCAAGAGAGGTGGAAATAACAGCAACTTGAACCTTAGGCGCTCTGAATGCTGCGAATGAGCTATTCGAAAAACGTTCAAGCCATCGGATTTATTCTACTACAAAACTTATTTTATGAAACGTCCATATGGGATTTTTTCAGTATCACGACAGTCTTTAAAGACCTGGTCAGACCTTTATTTTTGTGAGTCCCATACGTCAGCATTTATCCAAAAGAAAGTTTTGCTGAAACTTATCGAGCGTGCGTAATATTAATGAGATGCGGACCTGCTCTCATCTTAACTGAACCGTGAAAGTTATGAAGTGCTTATGTTCACGCGTTGCATCTATCTATCTATCTATCTATCTATCTATCTATCTATCTATCTATCTATCTATCTATCTATCTATCTATCTATCTATCTATCTATCTATCTATCTATCTATCTATCTATCTATCTATCTATCTATCTATCTATCTATCTGCAACTGCGCGTGGCCCGGTTAGTGCGCAAAGTATTCACATTTTATGGAGTAACTAGAAAGAGCACACTTTCGAGGTAGTCCGCCGACACGCAGTTTCATGCGCCATAGGTTTTCTCTTCTTTTAATTGGACCACGGTTACACAGCTCTATCTCTCGGCAAAGCGCACTTCATCGAACTATTTTCCTTGCCTCTGAAGGTTCGAAATGCAGATGAGGAGATGTTTATGATGGGCGTACATCTTGAACAAAATACATTGCTCTGTAACAAATCAGTGAACGGAGTCTTACTTTATCTCAGCTCCACGCACGTAGTCACGTAACATTTGAGCCAGAAATGGGGCGCCTAAGTCACCTTCCGCGCGGAGCAATGCGTGCTACGTGAGCGGCAAGAGCATCCAGTGCATGAAACACTGGAGTCATTACGCTTAATGTAGCCATTATTTTCGGCTGACACTGCAGGCCGTGCGTTGTGGATGTTGAACTGCATTCGCTTTAACCCCAGCGCTGCTTGGGCTGTATGAAAACGACTTATTTTAGGGTGCACTATTACAGTGACATATCCGCAGCGACATCTGCTGCCTCTATTCACCACACAGCTCGGTAAACGTTTTTTAGGGCTACCACCGCTCAGGAATGCAAAAAAAAATATTTTGCATTTTTTTCCTTGTGCTCTACATTGCGCTGAGGCTGTTACGCTGCAGCTTCACATTGCGATTCAGCCGCAAAACTAAGCGGTACATCTACTCTACGTGACCTCCTTCCGGCTTCCGCAAACAGCCAAGAAGAATAGAATAAAAATAAAAGCTAAAGTTAATCTGGCATAAAAAGCGGAACACCATCGAATACCCGGTGGCATGTGTTTTACAGCTTCATGAGCGCTTAGAGCACACGTGCTTGGTGCCAACTTTCCTCAAGCGAGTGCTATAAGGCAGGTTCAGTCATGTTGCTACGGCACCGCTTCTCAGATGAAAAAAAAAAAACGGTGAATTTTCAGCAGCTTATCTCTCAGCGCACGCGTAACGACCCAGAAACGTGCCTCAGGTTTTCTCTTCGACGTTGTTTGTGACTTGTCGCAATGCTTTCGGATATCTGAGCCCCGAAGCACGTGAATGGCCTCATACATAGCAAGCGTAATTTACGAGTATAGATTTGCGATAGAGGGCTTCTGTTAGGTGTAAAGGTGGTTTTCTTGAGGGGTGTTCATGCGCATTTGAGTTTGAAACTGTAAGAGTTTTTGCTTCCGCGTCATCATAAGGAAATCAGGGTCGCTGGAATATTGGATGTGCTAAACTATGTGAATGTCTTTGCTGAGATGCTTCAGGTAGGGCTCTCTATTGGGATGTTTCTTTTTTTTTATTTTGAGCGCGACGCTATACATGGCTAGGTATCATGCATTTTGCACTCCATCAACACATGTCTAGTTTTTGCAGGTGCACTGATGCAGCTCTAGTCCTCCATGATGGACTACGATGAAATGAAACCAGCAACATTTATATTCCTACGAGTCCTTAGCTATCGCCCAAGACACGGAAATGTGAAAGCCTTATCGCCTGACGTTAATAAAATTCGTAATGCGCAAATCGATGAAGAGACAAAGAGAGCCAAATGATCGCTGACTCGCAGCTGTTTATTTTTGAGAAAAGAAAAAGAACATAGAAGCACCGCGAATACGCACTGAGCATGGGCAAAGCGAGTCATCAGGCTTACATAGAGATTTCAAAGGTTCAAACAAAGTAAAGGAAACGCATATTATTTATTGGTGAGTGTCAAAGATGCTTGGCTAACAAATTTGCTAACATTTGCTTTTTATATGTAATGCTTCCGTCATTTTATGCATTAGTTTGTTTCTATTAGAAGACACTCCGGAATCAAAATTCCAGATTACAGGTTTCATGACGAATACACACCAGCTTCCCTAGCTACAAGTCTTGCTGCTTCGTCTTGAGTTTCCTACACGGGTTCTTAGTGATGCCATCCCGAAGGATCTGAGTTCGGTTCCCTTACATGCATGCACGCTATTATACAGTGTCTAACTATTATACTCATTGATATTGTGGCGCGTTCCCACAGGCCCATGTGCTGTGCGTTGTCAGTGCACGTTAAAGAACCACAGGTGGTCGAAATTTCCGGAGACCTCCACTACGGCGTCTCTCATAACCAGAGCTGGTTTTGGGACGTTAGACCCCACAAATCAATCAATCAATATGACATCATGTGTATTAGTCCTGAAACTCTAAAGTGGCGTCGCCACTTGTGTATTCTATTTGTATGTTGTCTAGCTTACCAAGGATCTTCTCCACGAAAGAGTCGTGCCCCGCCACGGTGGTCTAGCGGTTATGGCCCTCGACTGCAGATACGAAGGTCGCGGGATCGGATCCCGGCCGCGCGGCTGCGTTTCGATAGAGGCGAAATGGTAAGGCCCGTGTGCTGTGCTATGTCAGTGCACGTTAAAGAACCCCAGGTGGTCGAAATTTCCCGAGACTTCCATTACGACGTCTCTCATAATCAGAGCTTGTTTTGGGATGTTAAACCCCACAAATCACGAAAGAGTGGTGTTTTTTATATTGTGAAATGTATACCAACTAACGTGATAACTATTGTCTTCCACTTTAGTGCCCCTTCAAATAGTCCTTACGATACAGCAGAATGATTTTCGCGATGAAATTGTCTTAGCATGTGATAAGAGATTGGTCAGTATTTTGTAAACAGAGCATTTAACACGCCCTTCTTTAGGCGCCCTTCCAAACAGCACTAATTCGCCAGTTGTCCAGAGAAAATTCACGTGGATGTCAAATTGCTAGACGAGAGTGAAAGACTGTACCTCGATGATATTGGAAATTCTTGCTGGTAGCAGACTTACCTTCACGGAGTACCCTATGACTGCCCCACAAAACCTTACAAAGTCATTTTAATTGCGGAAACAAGAAAGAATTAGGTTCTCTGTAAGTGGCTGACGCTACTCGTTATGCTTCTGTGCTTGTTAAACAGAAATAGCAACTGTTTCCATTCTCTTTGTTAAAATTGATTCGTTATCAGCAAGCTTTCTTTGTTGTACGAGAAACAATACGGCGTTCTGACTCTGAGCTCAAGAACATTATTTCGCTTTGAGTCTGTATGATGGTAGACTTGGTTAACAAAAACCTAAACGCACAAATATTCATTCATTATGACTTAGCAGAATGGAAAGAAGCAGTCGTCTACTGTGTCATAGCCTTGAATAAGGAGCGATATGGCGCTAATATCGTGGATTGTGCGGTATCCTTTCAATCGTTGAGAGCTTCGCTATGCCGGCAAAACTGAGGTAATATGATTGTATATTTAACAAAAATAGCTTTAAGATAGAGAGCCTTTCCACCACAGGCATGCGAAGTTTGCCATGTGCGTTCTTTTTTTCTTCATTCTTTGTATTCCTATCTTTGATTATCTTTCGCTCGCTACCTCTGTCCTGCTCTTTTTCTCTTCTCTTTTTCTCTTTCTCTTCGGTTTCGCGGACCTGCTTCGGTAAACTTTCGTTCAAAGCGGCCTCCTCGCTGTTTCTCCACCTCCACTGCAGTCAAAGGGCTATGAATCCCTTTCTTTCTTTCTCTCTCTCCACTTCCTTCTGTGCAAATGCAGCCGCTGCTGCAGGGATCGAACCCGCCACTTTGAGCCAGACGTACAAGCACACAAGCTCGCTCATCACTCCGCGTGAAGTTTTCTGTACGTTACACGGCGCACTGCATCCGAGAATGGCCCACTCGGTATTTCTAACACCACCACCACCAACACAAGCCTCACAGGTCAGTAGAGGCAAGCTTCGCTTCAAAAACAATGAAAAATTATACCACAAGTTTAAGGTAGTGCTAAGAGAAGTTTCTGGTAAGCTTTTCGCTCTTTCTTCGTTTCTTCTTGTCTTGCTCGACTTCCTGCTTCGCCGTACACGTCCATTCCATGCCAGCGTGGTGGTGCGGTGTTTCCGTCGTGAAATTGCTCTTCACCGCGAACGAATGGCCACTGTAAGTAGCGGTAAAGTCGGTTCGTCCCAGGCCTAGAAACTCTGAAGACTCCTTTCTCCCAAAACGTGCGCTTCGAGCTTCTCGAAAGATGGCTGTGCGCCTGTGCCTGTTAAGCTTTCTAAGGAAAGCGCAATTTGTACCCGGAAGCCGTATATTAGGGCTCACCATTGCGAATCATACATTGCATCACTCTTAGACTTTCTCGTTTGTATTTATACTGATGTTCACGCTGAAAGGATTTGAGAGCGCGCCTACGAACTGCTTCCTCCAGTATTATGCACTGCAGCATATACATTTCAAGCACATACCCGACCTTTTCATGTTTTCACACCAACATAAAGAACACACAGAGATGTACATTCATGTGCCTGTAAATTCACTTTCCAGAATGGTGATGGTGCACAAAAATAATTATTAGTGAAGACAAATAAAAATACGATTGCGATACTAACAGAGTACAAGCAGGCATCACATGAACCGGGTGGACATAAACTATGAAGCGTTCTCCTTCTAACAACCATCAGCCCTTCCCCTTCCGTTCCACTTTTTGTGAGCGCTGTTTCAGATGGCGTCTTACGAAGAAGTGAATGGTTCATGCTTTGCGACCACCTGTTCCTCCTGCCTTGTTGCCTCTTGTGTCTTGTGCCAGCTATGCAGCACAAATTTTAACGACTTATGCTCGAGTTCTACCAGAGAATGCTCGAGTTCTACCAGAGAATCCTTAAGAGAACTCTTCTGAGTAAAGACTTTGAGAAAAGTTGTTACAAACTGTGGCGCCATCAGCTCTGTAAATCGCCTATAACTTCCTGGAATGTCACTTTTCAACAGCGAAGTTAAAGCTGGAGGAGAAACTGCCGGCGTTGCAGAATACTCCGCGCCGTTTCATGAACGCGCCTGTACAGCTTGTACAACCGAGCCACAGCTGCTAAGACAGTATAGATAAGCTTAACCTGGTTATCGATAGCGTGTTATAGCTTATATATTGCAAATCAATGACCGGTCAATAATTGATAATCTTCGAAAATGCCGGGAACGACTTGGAAGTATCCAGGTTAGCCCTAGAGCATGTATATTATTTTATGTTCAATGCTAACTAATTAATAACCGATTGATAGCCGGCCGATAGCTAATCAATAATCAATCAATAATCAATAAATCTCGCAAAGTGTCTGAAATACCCTGGCGGTGCTTAACTTAGCCCTTGAGCATGTCGATATCATGTGATACCCGATAGCCGATTGACGGCTAATCGATAATCAATGAATAAATGATACATCTTGGAAAATAACGGCCGTGACTTGGGGCGCCTAGGTTAGCCCTGGAGCATGTCGATACAGCATAATAGCCAATGGATAGCTGATCGATACTCAATCATTAATCGATAAAACTTGGGATTACCATGAATGAGTTGGTGTGGCATCGAGTTTCAATTATGGGCGACTGTGCTACCGCATGATTGCTAGACATGAGGATCGCCAGTTTCGATGTGCCGTGAGCTTTGCGCGACATCGCACTAATTTACACGCTTTTTGTCGACGTGTTTCGCATCCTTTTCGGCGGTGTTACACGACGTGTCACGGAGGATGGGGTACGTAACTATCGTGGCCATAAAAAAAATGTGGAAAGTAGGGAGAGAGGGCGATTGCGTAGCATTAAGAATCTTTCACGGGAAGTCTTTAGGATGAAGCAACCCCCCCCTCCCCCCCCTGGCTAGCCCAACATAAGAAACTAGCTTGACAAAAAGAAAAAAAGCGGAAAGAAACGCTCGCGTTGCTGAGAAAACATGGAAATATACGCGTTTGCATTTTACATTTTCCGGAGTGACACGCCGTTCCTTCTCTTTACAAACTGCAGAATTGGTTTCTGGGGTTTTACTTCCCAACATGACGTGATTATGAGCAACGCCATAGTAGAGGGCTCCGGAATTTCGACCACCTGGGGTATTTTAACGTGCACTGACCTCACGCAGCACGTAGTCCTCAACATTTCGCCTTCATCATTACGAACTATTTGTACAGCTTTTACAGCGTTGCAGCTGATGTATGAAACGTAGTACAGTACAGCAGCATTCACTCGCGCATATTAGGCTTGCAAACTTTACAAAACGAGAGATGTGCTGCCGCTATGTATTTAGCGTTGTTCGCCACCAGCCCTCCCACATTTCACCAACAGTGCGATCAATAATTTCTTCGTGTATCGGTGTATGCGCAAAGCTGTAGTAAGTAATTCCATTTATAACTGAAGAAGGCGTAAGTGTTGCAGCGCAGAGTGCCAATGCAGCGTGAATTTAAATATTTAAATAGTTCATGTCATCGGTGTGCGCCGTATGCTTACATAAATATGTGCGAAATTTATGCTGAAGATGAAAATGAAAACATATACACACTGGCATTAAGAAGAAAAGCTTCTCGCAGGGTGTAGCGTCGACAAAACACCAGATATGCAGCATGAACATCCCTGTAGCCTTTTAACGAGACAAGGTATCTGCGCGAAAGAAGAGATAAAAGAAATCATACATGGCATACACTTTGTTCCCAGAGGAAGTGTCGATAAAAGTACTTCCGAAAAGCGCACCCTAACGAGCGAAAGGACGTATGCTTGGCTGGAGTCATATTGAGTAAACACAAACACGTGCTTGTCGTTCCCTGGCTTCGACGAAGTCTTACGTCTTTGAAGCTTGTTTACACAACACCCTCATGTGTTTTCGCTAAGCACAGGCATTGAAAGTTTTTCTGAAATGCGCCGTCTTCTTTTTCTCTTTTTTTATGCGAGCGATTTGTGGGGTTTTTGGTCTTTCTCTTTTTCCCATGGAATCAAGCTAGGTGTGTGCCTGAAACCTATCCAGGAGAGCATAATAAAACAGCGTATATTCCTGCAAACTTGTACTTTACGGTAATGCATGCAGTTTCACGAGGACACCTGCGAGATATGCAGACTGGATGCATTCGAGAAACACTATCCCGCGTTCTTTCTTTGAAATTTTGTATCAGCCCGTCACCCTTCGCTTTGTTATTTGTGTCATGACGTTCTTTTTACGAAAGTTGTATTCTTGCTTCTTCAAGTGATGCCATGCTGCTTCGAGAGCAAGAGCGCGTCATGTTGAGATAGCAAGATACGGAAACATTGCCATGAGAGTTGCCGGATTATTAGCGAAGAATTTTTAACGTCATTAATTTTTATAAAAGAAGCGTCTTTCGTGTTCGAAGGAGAAATTTAATGAACTCGTAAATAATAACTAGTAAATGAAGGAACAGGCCTGCGCATGTTAGCAAATTCGACTTCCGTAATATAGGAGATGAGTTAGCGGCATTGAAAATAGTGGTGTCGTTGAAGCTCCAACAAAAATAAATAGAAACGAGCCGCACATGGTGAGGAGCCCGGTCTCCTAGTTTCTTTCTGCGTCCCACTTTATCTCTTGAATGTTAACCATGTATACCTATTTATGACAAAACATGCGGATAGGACGCAAGTAAACAAACGAAAATTAGACACGGTTTTTCCAATTTTCGTTGTATCTTATATAGGTGCGAGCAACATTATGAAAAACAAGAGACGAACATCAGAGCCAGACTATGGAGAAATGGAGTAAGTTATGGTTCGAGAGTTTTGGCTTAAGAAACAACAGGTCTGAGTATCTGCAAAATCTAAATTTCAAAGTCATTGGGCCTATATGAGTACATTACACAGGATAGATACAACACGTAATTTGAGGGCTTACTGCGGTATGTGACTTTGCACAGAGGTGTACATTAGGAAGAAACAAAGCAGCTAACAACAGTGTAAGTTACATCATTTACTTTGCACTTACACGTATGCATATTACAGAAGAATATTACAACTATGCATAGTTATAATATTGCATTAGTAAAATTCAGAAAAAATGCTGCATTGCGCACATTTTAGATTGTATTGTGTTTTGTTAGGCGCTACCGTGTGCAACACACAGGCAGGGCACGCAGGCGATGCGTGACAGTCGAAAGGCAATCATTATTTAGATGCGTTCAACAGCTGTACAAATGTCCAAATTATGACAAAGGGATGGACAAAAACCTAGATTGGGTAAAAAATAAGAAATATGTAGATGCTGTAAGACGAAGCAGTGACGAGAAAACAGACAGGAATCAGTGACGTTAAGACGTGTGCTGAAGAGATGGCACGCCCGTTGTTGCACGCGGATGCGCTGTACCCAGGCAGCACTATATAGACATCCAGGAACTGTCTCTTCTGCATCGTTGACCAAACCACCGGCACGAAAGTAATGAGTACAGGCTGTCGTAGTCGGTGGCAGTGCAGACACTGGAGTGCCACTCATCGGACGAACTCATTGTACGGAGACGTCAGAAACGGTTCACTAGGTTCGTCCTTCTTTGACGACGTGGGCACTCTCTGTGGAGATCTTTTTGTTTTAAGGGCAGCAAGCTTTTCAGCAGTTCAGGAGCCCAGAGAAAGGAATTGTTCAGGGCTGACGAGACGCATAGAAAAGAGGCCTGTGGCAAGTGACTTAAGAAAAGCCGAGAAATATAATTGGTGAAAGCAGTTAGAGAGTACTACGAATCAAACGTATTTTCTTTCGGAGAAGTGTGCTATATCTGAGTCTGTCAATATTGTAGTCAAAAATCTACGAAAAGTGTGATTGAAGACACTTACGAGATAACAAAGAGATACAGGGCAAGGGAAACTGAGTTCTGAATGGTTTTGTTGTCTGGAGTTTTATATTGAAAGCAAAGACAAGCGTGGTGTTGCGACGAGGTGCTACCATTGCTGTGGACAACATGGACAACACGCTAAACAATGTCTTGACGATGCTATCGTGGACAGCGTATGCCGAGGATATCTTTCAGAGCTTGACAGTGTTGTCCTGCGGTTGCATTATACGCGACCAAACCGCAAGGTGCAGCTGTCTTCTCGACCTTATTAAGAAACTAGGCGTCGGCAAGTAGTAAGCTCACAATGCCCTGGTACACGTAAACATCAACACAGACACACACAGGCATACAAATATATACACACACACACACGCGCGCGCGCGCGTTCTCAGGAGCATTTATTTTCACGGTGAAGAGCATTCATTTACGCTGTGGTGCTGCTTGCCAACTGTACGACACTCAGAAAAAACGCGACACGTCCACCCTCAAGGGATTGATGGATTTGTGGGGTTTAACGTCCCAAAACCAGCTCTAATTATGAGAGACGCCGTAGTGGAGGTCTTCGGAAATTTCGACCACCTGGGGTTCCTTAACGTGCACTGACATCGCACAGCATACGGGCCTCAACATTTCGCCTCCATCGAAATGCTGCCGCCGCGGCCCGAATTCGATCCCGCGATCTGTGGATCAGCAGCCGAGTGCCATAACCACTAGACCACCGTGGTGGGGCACCGTCAAGGGAGACATTGCCTCATATTCATACGCTGGCGCAGGACGTCAAGAGAAATTGCCTGCCTCTTTTCTGTTTGTTTTTCGTACTTCTTCTTTTTTTCTTTTTTTTTTTTGCTGCAGTGTCTCTTCCGAGTGCTGCTACAACTGACACGCGGCGCTCGTCGACTATCGCCTTTTTATTGGCCTCATTCAGTCTGGCTATTACTTCCATAATATACAACGTCCTCTCTGCAGTTATATGTCATCTCAACGAAGTTTAGGTGTCATTTCTTCTTTTTGACTGTACCGACCACGCGATCGAAAGAGTCATTGGGCGCTTTGTACTTCCTTCTGCCGCGTTCGTTGTTTCTTAGTGCATGAGAAGATGCGTCCTAGCAAACACCTCGATGCACCCCCTCCCCCCTTCCTCCAATGATGAGAAGTCCGGAAAGATGTCCCAGGAGCGGTGGAGCAAAAAAAGAAAATGCCTAACGACAATAATGGGGCAATAAGTTGCCATGCTGCCTCTCGATAAACGGCCCGTCACGTATATCAGTACTGATCAGATGATGGGCGGACAAGCAAAGGAATAGCGCCCTCCCAAACACTCGTACTGTCACTGTATATATATGCCTTGAGTTTCGTGAATCGGGCACTTGAACGTCTAAATTTGGAGCTGATAGATTTTCGAAGGTATAAGGTTGGTTCCAGTCATGCATTCAGGGTAACAGAGTGGACAACGTCGGAAGTTAAGCGTAGCTAGGGTGCAGGAGAAAGTTAGGCAGCTGGATGAGATGCAAAATTTTCAAAGGTTACGTGCCCGCAGCTAGAGCATGACCAGGGTAATAGAACTACGGGAGAGGCTTTGCCCTGCAGTGAGCGTAGACATCATGATGATGTTCGCCATCATCATGGCATCATCATCACTACTGGCGCAAGTATGTCAGTTCATAGTCACGGGCTCATTTAATGCCAATAATGGAACGCCAGTTAGTGTTCCACTGCATAAAGCCCTATCTTAAGTTCCATGCATGTCCTGGCGAACTTCAACTTTGACCCTGCCCACGTATGTGCCTACCCCCCAAATCTCGGCGATCTCCTGTTCTTCTCGATCACTTTGTACATATCAAGATTGGGATGGTTGAGTATCAATGTATGATTAACAATAATGGGTGATCTTGACATCACTAAAATGGTATTCGTCCCATACGTCGAAGTAAACGAAAAAGCGATCGCGTGTTCTACAGAACCCGCAGTGCTCTACCCGGGTTATGCAGGTACGCACCACAGGTGACTGAATGCTGACATTGCAGCGTATGTTAATCAAGGAGGAACCGAAATATAATTGACAATTTCAAAAGAACGCACTTGACGTGGGTTCTTCTGAACAAACGCCTGGGCAACTGCGGTCAGGCGTTTCTTTATGTACGTCGCATGGGGGCTCCAACAGAGATATGTCAATGATTATGCCAGGAAACCGGTGAGTTCTGACATAGGAATTAGTCCGCCCGTTGATTGGTATGACATAAGGCGTCATTAGTTTGCCAGTGAATGCCACAAGTGCGCATTTTTCTGGTGATATGATGACGGCTTGTTTACACAAGTAGCTCGCTGTCAACGTTCTACTCCTTGAAGCCGCGGACCTATTAGGTGGGTAGGAATTGAACCGGGGGCTACGAGGTGCCAAGTAGGCACGCAAGCACTGCTCCAAGGCGAGAGGTTCCAACGCTTTCTATATTGAAAATTGACTTATTTCCCCAGCAGGTGTGGTGACGGTGCTTGTGCTCAGTCTGCACGCCGGTGGCCATCGTACTCGAAGCATGCGCATGAATGCCAGAAAGATTGCCATATGCGAATTCCTCGATCATGGCTTTGGTTGACGTTGATTCCCGCACTTCATAGACTCCCGCAATGTTAAGTAGTTATTGCTTAACTTTGTTAGGTCATGTAATGTCGTTTTGTCAATTAATTTACTTGCATCCTGAGCACAAGATTCCGGTGCGATTATTGCCACTCATTCTAGGATTCAAACACGAGGAGTAACTGAAGTGCAATGACACTTCTAACAGAAAGAACACTGAGAAGCTTTCATACCGACGGATGGGGACCTTGTCTTAGCTTCCAAATCATGTTACTCGGAAGGCCGCAACCGTATCCGCTTCAGTGCCGGTATTGGCGTTAGTCAGACCTTTGACTGATTTGTGGGTTTAACGTTCCAAAACCTGCTCTGATTATGAGAGACACCGTAGTGGAGGTGCCCGCAGATTTTGACCACCTGGGGTTCTTTAACGTGAGCTCACATCGCACAGCACACGCCCCTCAACATTTCGCATCCGTCGAAATGCAGCCGCGGCAGCCGGGATTCGATCCCGCGAAGCTGGACCTTTCATACAAGGTCATGCAACGTCACACAAGGATGACATCAATTCGGAAACTATGAAGCAAACAAAAGTAAGCGGTATTTTACTGTCAAGAATGAAAACATGTTTACGCTAATGTGAATGTCAATTAAGCTAGCGTTTTAATTAAACGCAATTTCAGTCTAATGAGGGTCCATGTAAATGGCGGCGGGCTGACAGGCTAACCAATCACGATAAAAAGAGTAGCATTCTACAAGAGCGAGCCATAGGAAACTACCGATGAGACACAAAAAGAAGAAAAAAAAACTGCTGTGTCATTGAAACACGAGAAGCAGGAATTTAAACGAGGCTGCACGGTTTTCCACTGCCGCGTGCCTGTGCCTTATGACAGCCTCGATAAAAGCGCAAACGGTGCTGCTGACATTCCCAGAAAGGAGAAAGCCGATGCAATGCCTGCCATTTGTACTCGAGAGCGGGATTCTTTTCTTTTTGAAGTTTGCTTTATTATATTTTTATTTCAACACGGAACCGACGGCAAAGTGTTTGCGGGCCCTATCTGTCAGCACGTTCCGCCATCTCACCGTAGAAAAGCGGAAGTATCACGCCCGTAGCGTTAACGGCAAATCGCTTTTCATTACTACTGGAATATTTGAAATTGGTGCGCAGACTAACGTAATGGGATGGCGGAAATTCTTTCAGCAAGAATGCGCATGTTCTCGGACCCGGCGTTGATAATGCGATGAGCAGCGGCTGTGGAAGCTGCGGGCGTATTGTTTCTTTTATTAACGAGGACTCGTGGCCGGTAATTAAGTAGCAATGTACATTTAGCCTTGAGGTCTTAAGTCTGTTTTTATATACTTAAACGTTAACAGAAAAAAAATCTGAGAATTTGTTGAATTATTATTATTATTATTATTATTATTTGCGGTAGTCTTGTGTGCCAAAACCATATGACTATCAAGCACACTGAAGTGGGCGACTTCGAAAATTTTGAGCCCTCCAGTTTCTGTAAGGTGCGCTGAAAATCCACAGTACTGGGGCCCCTAGCATATTCACCTCCATAAAAACGGCCAGCGCCGCGGCAAGGACAGAACCCGTGTGCCTCGGTTGGACAGCAGCGATCCATAACCAGTGTACCACCGCCAGGAACTTTGTGAAGGCTCGTTTGAGGCATACAGACAGAGTAGCGCGGGGACATGACGTTTCTCCTTTGTATATTTCTGGGTATTCAATTCGGCGCTCGCGAAGGCTTCTGCTTGTGACTTTCAAGGGCAGTCGCTTACACAAAATGCATACATGCAAAATCTTTAATGACGCGGTAAAACAGATTAGAGAGAAACAAGGAAGTTGTGAAGTTAGTAAGTAGTTCTCCCCAATACTAAGTTTTGAAAAGCCGTTTTAAAGTTGTCTTGCGAAGGCACTTCTTCTGCGCGGCAGTATCCCTGGACGCCTTCTTGAGATCACAGTTTGATGTTTGCAAAAGTACTATCGGTTATTACAGCAATTAGAGGAAGACAAACGGTCGTTGATGGTGCCAATGGCAAAATGGTGATGAACGTAAAGTGCTGAATATTTTAAGACGCTTGACCGATCAATAAGTGACCCTTTCGTATGTCCGGAAGGCGGTGAACGCTGGTGACACGCAAAAGGGCTCTTGAGCTCGCTGGAGCGATATGATGCTGTCGCACTATCAGGTCCCACTGTCAGTCTCGCGACGCAACAAAAGGAACTGCGGAGCTGCGTGAGAACACCATAAAAAAATGTTGCAGGACGCTTAAGATTCGCCTTTAACAGTCGAATGGTACTGCGTTATGGAGCTTCGTTTTCATCGCCCTATCCCGTCCGCGGCGGTCGCATTTTTGATGGAGGAGAAAATGCCAGAGGCCAATCTACTGTGCGTTGTCAGCGCACGTTGAAGAGCCCCAGGTGGTCGAAATTTACGGAGCCCTCCACTACAGCGCTTCTCTCCCCTTTCTCTCTCTTTCAATCCCTTTGCGCTAGCAAAGGGATTGAAAGACAAGCAAGATATCCCTCTTCAATCACTTTTCAGCTAGCAATGAAACTCCGTAAGGACCGAGCACAAGAAGAGAAATACATACTCTTCAGCTTCTGGGAATGCAATAGACTGCAACGTATTGATTACTGCGGCTCTTCTATATATGTAAATCGGTGCTGGCGTTTGAAGAAGCTTGCACGATGTCTAGGAGCGTATCAAAATCTTATGAGGCATGCAAAACGTAAGAAGAATCATTGTGCGATAACAAGCTCTCTTTTTATTGGTACAAGGGGTTCAAAGTCTGCGTGAGCTGACGTGTGATTAGTAAAGACAATTATACTGTTTACTAAGGGTGGATTAAACTTCGGTTCTCATGGAAAGGTTGTTTTTGATTCAAATAGACGACATATTTCTGATAAGACTATGAGTGATCTTTAGAATTTCCTTAACTGAAAAGCGGAAATACATGACAATCAAGTGCAGCCTGCCAGATTTGAAGCGGCCTGTTGGGATTACGATATTTAAAACATGAGATAGAGAAGTCATATAAAAGCAGCCCTTTCCACAGAGCTACATTTGTCGCATTAACAATTGGAATATACTTTTAGGGGCGAAGCTCCTTAAGGCGTAGGCTTGTCTGCCGTAGTTGTCCGTCGTAGCCACTTCGTCTTCATCGAACGCTGAGCTGCCTCGAGCGCTGGCACGCGCTCTTGTGTCACGAGTTCACGCCGGTTCCTCTTCGTCTACTCCGGCATCACTCAGTTTCGGTTTCGTTTCGTATTACATCACAATAGCCCCAGTTTTAAGTAGTTGTTCACAACTTTTCTGAAAGGTAGAAGATGCGACACGAATACCACAGTGTTCTAGAGAACTCAGTTGTCTGTCCATACAGCACGAAGCATGGCTAAATTAATCCGGAACTCGGCACGATTTACGATGAACCTCCGGAGCTTCGCCCACTCATCATCATTCACTCCGTGGATATGCGTGGATTTTTTTAATGTGCCTAGAGCCACATGGAATTACAAGTACGGGATGTCGTTTCTGCTGAAGGACGAAGCTCATCATAAAAGCGTAACTGTATATTCGATTAGCAATGGCATCCCGCGAGCATACTGACGCTACGCTCGTCTGGGTAGCGAATGTAATGTCGTCTTCCAAGTCGGACAGCCTGTTTCTGTAGCCACCGTAGGCCACGCATACTTCGGGACTGCTGCTGTGTCCTATCGGGAACGCAGTGCGGTGTGTAGCCGTGTTACGCTGGGCTGGATGATAGCATGGCGGAGACTGCGCGGAAATACGCGTAGAGTGTGTCGCCACACAAGTAAAAACAGACCCCGGAGAGACTGCCTATGAAACAAGCAAAGAGAGGACAAAGCTTGCACTTCTGACTAATATCGTTTAATTAGAAAACCCCGAAGATACCGAGCTGCGAATGTACACTAATCGATTGGGCTCGCATACGCCCTCTCAAGCGAATGCTGCTGCTCAGAACATTGCTCCAAGGCATCAAGGAAGCGTTTAGGAAGCGCAGGGGCCAAGCAGAAGGTCCGAACGCTGGGCGGCCTGTGGCAGAAAAAGTTCGGCAAGCAATAACGAGATCACGCCTGCCGATCTGGAGCTGGGAAAGTGTAAAGGAACAAACTAATATAGGGAAAAAAAGCACCCCTGAGAGCAATATAACAGGAATGTAATAATGGAAACGCACATGGGGCGTGACGCGGGGAGTGTTGTTACTTGAACAGTGGTATTAATTATAACTCACAAAAGGGGACGCAAGCACGCAAGGAAGGTGGCTGCTTCGATGGGCAATCGTGGAGCATGGGCCGGCGTAATCGGAGTGGTGATGGCGCTGCAATCATTGTCCAGCGTTAGGAGCAAGAGCGAGGAATGGCGATTTTCGAGTCACTCGTGGCCGAAACGAAACTCAGGTCTAGTGTGCGCCATAACGCATTGGTCGGACGCGAATACCGACCGTACCAGTGCCAGAAAAAGAAGAAAAAGAAGACACGCAGGGAGAAGCAGCCAATATAAACTAACCAAATGTTTCTTGTCTTGTTTTGTTATTTT